>VUQH01060770.1:0-10033 GCA_015106775.1 Etroplus canarensis | reverse complement strand
ATTTAAAGAATTGAATCTGACTATTCACTAAGTCTTCTCAGCCATGGAAATGTTAAGTTCTGTGCAAATTACATCTAAAAGGTTCTGAAAGGTTAGTCTAGTTTTGAGTCCACCTACAAAAACAGCCCCCTGAGGGTGAATTTTCCTCACCTTTAAAGCCTATTCCTAGCTAATTCACCAACTACAAGATTCTACAGAAGAGCTGCTATAACCAACGTGCTCGATCCAGCTGCCAGGCAGGGTGGGTGATTGGGGGAAGCAGGGGGGACGTTGGGGTTTTTAACAAAGCAGTGAGAGCTAGGCGAGTCCCCTGTTCCCAGCTTAAATGTACTCCAGGAAATCTGGCTGAGTAAGACTCATCAGACCAGGAGACCAGACCCTTTAAACTGAGAGCTGGAGAAGCATTGGTCCTGCATTTGGACCAGTGCATTAAACCCGGGAATCTACAATACACATAACAGCTACAGGAGCTTTTAGGATATCCAGTTTTAAATATAAATGTTTTGATATGGAGTTGCTGCCACCTACCCCCCACTCAACCCCCCCACCTTCACAGCTATAACAGGGAAGGCTTTCTACAAGCTTTTGGAGTGTGTCTGCAGAAATTTTCGCATACTCATCCAGAACAGTATTTGTGAAGTCAGACACTGATGTTGGCAGGTGAGACAGGCTTGCAATCTCTGTTCCAGTTCATCACAAAGGTGTTCACTGGGGTTTAGGTCAGGACACTGTGCAGGCCAGTCAAGTTCTTCCCCACCAAACTCATCCATTGCTTTGAGGACTGAGGCACAGTCATGCTGGAACACAAAAGGGCATTCCCCCAAATTGTTCCCAGAAAGTTAGAAGTATAGAATTGTCCAAAATGTCTTGGTAAGCTGAAGCATAAGTCTCTCCTTCACTGGAACTATAGGGCCCACACCAACCCCAATAAAGTGACCTCATAGCATTAGCTTTTCTCCATCAAACTTAACAGTTGGCACAATGCATTCAGGCAGGTAAAGTTCTCTTGGCATTCACCAAAGTCAGACTCGCCCGTCAGACTGCCAGATAGAGAAGTGTGGTTTGTCACTCCACAGAACATGTTTCCACTGCTCCACTGCTTGGTGATGTATGGTTTGCATGCAGCTGCTCAGCCATGGATACGCATGCCATGAAGCTCCTGCTCCCTTTTGTGCTGATGTTAATGCTTGAAAAGGCAGGCTGCATGGGCAGGTGCTTGATTTTATACACCTGGGGCAATAGGGTTGAATGAAACACCTGAATTCAGTGATTAAGAGATGAGGCCCAATACTTTGTCCATATAATGTAACTTTATAAACCTGTGGTACAGCCTTTTTTCTCTAGTGGCTGAGCAGTAAAGGAAAAAGAGGCCATCGGTTCAAGTCCTCCTTGTGACATATTATCTTGTCATGAGTTCCTTATTATTCACTCAACCTTAATTTTTTTTGTCTGTATTTGTTTGGTCTGATCATTAAAACAATAATATTAAAAAATTCTTAAAAAAATACTTTCCCTTACTACAAAGACAGCCATCCAGGCAGCATTCAAGAGGGATGTCCAGAGCATGGCAACATTATTTATTAGTCTTAGTACAATTTTCATTTTGGACCTATTTTTTTAAACAAAGACAAGACATCAACAAAAGGCAGTCAGCCAGCAGTAATTTAAATGTCAAAATGTTTGCTGGTATACAACACTCTGAGTTCTGTTTTTGCAGTTGGATAGAAAAAATAAAAATGATCAAAAAGAGAAAACATGCACACAACTCTTTGCAAGAACAGGACCAAGAGCAGAACACAGTACAAACATCAGGAAATACATATAATGCACAAAGTGTGTATGGAGTTTACCTTTCTGGCAAATCTGCAGTTGGAGACTTTAGGCTGTACACTGACTATCGCATTGGGGAAATGAAATTTTGTTATGGGTGCTCTGTAAGGTCAGCAAAATATATTTCTTCCACAAGGTAAAAAGTAAAACAAAAAAAATGTATTTAGAGTAAGCGAGCAATCCCCAAAAAGTTTAGTTTTATGTCTAAATTTTACTCCTGTGTAAGATTAAATTTGAGTAATGACTTCTGGGTAATAAAGTCACACTTTAACTTGTGTATACAGCATTATAAAGCTTTCCAGCTTGGATCAGCTCACTCATCACTTATGTTCAATACCCAGGCTGATAACAGCAATTGGTGAAATATTTAAATTAAAAAACTGCAATGAATAATTCCTTACCTTCTCTCCTGTTGACCTTAGCAAAGACTGGCCCATGACTGCTGGACAGCTGGGATGAGCTCCTGAAGGATGATGGTGGAAGATTGGCTACCAGAGGGCTGTCACACACATCTGTTAACCAATCACACAGCCAAAAAGACATAGATCAATGTTTAGAGTCAAGGCTTGTTTCATCGAACATTCGTAGGGATTTTTTGTGTGGAGTTTGTATGTTCTTCCAGTGCCTGTGTAGGTTTTCTCCAGGTGCTCTGGTTTCCTTCCATAGTCCAAAGACATGGTTGTTAGGTTAACTGTTTATTCTAAATTGGATTTAGGTTTGGATGTGAGACAGATAAAGCCATTGTTTTTGGTGGGGCATCACGTCCCCTCATCAGGGCAGGGAGTAGTGGAGGGAAAGCTAACCAACCTTTATCTTCACCAAGGATGAAGAGTATGGAGCTGAGTGAATGTGGCATGGAGTGTAGAATGCTTTGAGTGGTCAGTAAAAAACATGCTATGTGACAGCCCATTCCAGCCCACTTCATTAATATCTCTGTGTTATGTTGCTATGGTAAAAGGACGTGTCATCCTAAATTTAAGGTTAAACTTGAAGGATTACCCAACACCCAAAACAGATGTAATTGTATGTAGGGGGCAGACCTTAAAATGCTGTTGCAGGAATAAGACAGCTTTGTTTCGGATGAGACCTTTACATGCATCAAGCACTCTAATGTTTATGAACGCCAAGGACAAGAAATGGACTAGAATAAAAGTGTAGTTTGAATTAGTGACTCATGTACCTGAGTCATTGCTGTAATGCATACAATTTATATTAAAGTGAAGTGATTATTTTGATGTTATGGATGCACTTCAACTTCAGGGGGATCACACTCCCCAGGGTCTACAGGAAGGTCTGTGCTAGGGTCCTGGGGAGGAGAGTCCTTCAGTAAGTGAAACCTTGGACCCAGGAGGCGCAATGCAGTTTTCATCTTGGTCATGGAAAACAGTACCAGCTCTTTATCTTTTCAAGGTTATTAGAGGGCACATGGGAGTTTGCCAAACTAGTCTACATGTGTGTTTTGGACTTGGAGGAGGCATTTAATCTTACTGTGGAGGGCACTTTGGGAGTAAGGAGTATCTGGCCCCATTTCTCGGTGCAGCCAAGTGGTGAAGGGTTTCTGGTTTGGTGGCCTGACTTCTCAGCTTTTTGCAAATAATGTGGTATTTCTGCCCTCCTACTCACATGGGGGTGGTGAAGAGAGAGCTGAGCATGATATCATAGCTGTCATCTTACCATTCAATCTACATTCCTACCCTCACCTGTGGCCACAACCTCTGGGTAGTGACCAAAAGAATGAGATAGTGGATACAAGTGATGTAAATAGGCTTACTCTGAAGGTTGTCTGAACTCAGCCTTTGAAATAGGGTGAAGCGCTCAGTCATTTGGGAGGCATTCAAATAGAGCTTCTACTCCTCCAAACTGAAAGGAGACAGTTGAGGTGGTTCATATCCTACCAGAAATAGGCCTTTGGCACAGACCCAGGACGCACTGTAGAGATTATATCTCTCAGCTGGCTTGGGAATATCTTGGTGTCCCCCCGAGAGCAGCTGGAGGAGGTGGCCGAGGACAGGGAGGCCTGCTTAGATTACTGCCCCTGCATCCACTCCAAGAAAATGGATGGATGGATGATTTACAATAGATTGTTCAAAAGTGCAATTACTGTGACTTACAATATTAAAGTGTACATATGAGCTATGCAAGTCACTGGCTTTCTGCTTTAATGGTTACACTGCTTACATGAACCACAAACACTGAAGAGCCTATGCCCATCAAATAAATTAAATGAATGAATTATTTTGCTTTTACTAGACATGGTCAAATGATGGCATGAATTATAGTGAATGTAAGCATATTTTCTTATTTGTTCTAATTACTTGCATTATTGCAACAAAAATAATATTATGACATATATGATTTATGTTTTATGTAATATTGATTGTGCACATTTGTTATCATCAGTGTGTTTTACATCATCTCATCAGGTGGGCAAATATGACAGTTATAAGCATTATAAATGATAATTGATTTGCTCAAAATTTTTGAATGTATATTACATTTTCATTTCCTATGTAAGAACAGTGTAAGTGTGTCAAGTGCATAGACCAGTCAGCTACAACATGATTGAGCCTCTACGTTGTCCAGATCCTCAGATCTCTGGTCTACAGCTGTGCCACCCTGTAACTTACAGGATCTGCTGCCACCACATAGCTCATGACTCTGTCCATGCTCCAATAAGTCAGAGCCAATTTGGCAGTGTGACAGGAACCTAAACAGTATAAGTCAAGTACTTTTAAGGCCGTGAATCACAGTATTCAAGTTGGTAAAAAAGATGCAACAGTCAGCATGATTACTCTTCAGTGGAGGGCCCACACAGAAGATTTTTGTGCCTATCAGAATGTGTCATGCTGAAGAGTCCTTTAGTAAAAAACTGAAGGTTGGTGCTTTCCTTATGACAGTAGTTATAAAACAGAATCTGCGACTAATATGTCATTTATTCATGAGGAAACAGTTTCCCCAGAACACCTGACTATTAAATAATTGCAAATGTTCACTCATTTTTATGATTACTGTCAGTGTGTAATATAACAGTTCTTACTGCATTCCCACTGGTGAGAAGGGAGCCAGTTCAAATTATTCACAGTCCCCTCAGAGATGCCTGATTCTGTCTCCCTACCCTGACAACAAGGCCTAAGCTGAGATTACTTTGTCAACATTATTGTACTTCATTTCAAGCACAGAGGGATTTTCATTACCTGAGACTATAAACCACAGGCTGCTGACAGTGTTGAATAGCCTGTCATATCCACCTAAGCTGACTCCATCTAACGCCACTTTTCCCTGAAAGCGCTTGAGAGAGTTTGTGCATTTCTATTCAATCTCAAGTCCTTTACTGCATCTTCAGAAATAAAGAAATCTGAAGAAACTCTTTACTTTGGGTGGTCTTGTGCAACAAATTGGACAATCTGAACTGTCATCTATTTCTGAGCATTTCTATCACCAGACCACAATCTCCTCAGATCACTCCTGTTTATTTAGTGATATTTTAAAGACAAGTAAAATAGTGTTTCCTTCCAGTGTTTTCAGTAGCCTGTTTTCAAACAACAATTAAAAACAAAAGTAAAAGCGCAACACAGCTAAACTACAGCTTGCACAAAGTACGAAAGTAATATCGACAAACTAATGAAAACATCCCAGCTTTTGGCTGACACAGATGGCATGTGATTGTCTAGCAAGCTTATACATTATATCACACATTGTTTATTTTACCAAACAAAGGGATATAAAAGTACAAATAAAGGGTGTGTAACTACTATATGCTAGCTACCACATGCAGCTGTAATGTAGTTACACTGCATGGATGTGGTGCTAGTTGCTTCTTAACATTCCGTTTTATTCAAATTGCATTTTATAGTAACACTATAAAACAGCTTCAAGTCTTGAAACACAGAATGGCATACCAGCAGCTTCTCACCCTGGGCCTTTGAAGATAAACCTTCTCTCAGATTCTACTGGAATTGTAAGGTGTCCTTAGGTGCTGGTCCCTTGGCAGCAACTGTGGCAATACTGGACACCAAGAGATAATACTATCTCAAAAAGCAAAGAAGCCCATATTGGTAGGTTGATGACATGGAAGTGAAATAAATCCTTCTGAGAGTTAGCCAGGAAGCTGGTTTTATTCCATATGGGAGCTTTTGAGTTTTGACTTTGTTTTCACCGTTAATTAGTTTAGTTTATGTTCACCACTTAAGCTTTAAAATTCTATTTAGTGTTAGGCACTAAAACCACTTGCTTAAGTTGAGGAAAATGTCTTAGTTTGGGTTCAAACAAGGATAAGCAAACTTTACAATCAAAAGAGCTATTTTTAACAACAAAATCTGTACAAAGCAGTGACACAGCATGATGAGTGTAGTTTGCCCTATCAACATTATTATGGTGTAAATAGTTTCTTAAAAAATATCACGTAACTATGTAAAATTGACTAATTTATGAGTATTTGGTGCTTTAACTTTGCATTTCATTAAAGCAATGTACTGTTTTGGTTGCTTTTATGAAATTATAGAACTAAACTTAAAACTACTTTTTTCATATGGAATAACTGTGATGTGGAGTTAAAAAGATACACCTATTAGCATGATTAGGCCAACTTTGAAGCAGAGTGACTATAAAGCTTTCCAACCACTTTGAGTCCTCCCCGTGTTTTTTCAAATGAATCAAGCCTATTTTGACAGCAGCAATAGCTTTAGAAATAGTAAAAGATGTCATGGTCTGGGTGAGTGGCTGTGTTTTTCCATTGCTTCTGTCCCCACCCTGGGGCGAAGCCTCCTCACCTGTTTCCTCTGTACGCACCTGCCGGCAACTGGAGCTACTTGCTTTTAAGCCCAGCACACCCAACGAGTCCTCGCCAGATTGTTTGCTGACCTACATTAGTGTATGGCCTATGTCAAGTTCACATATTCTTGCCTTTGCCTGTACTTACCTGTTTCCCTCGTGGCTTACAGAAAATACCCCGCCACTCCATTCACTTTCTGAACTACTCACCCTCACCAGTCTGCTCCCTGCCGCACCTTCGGGTCACGCGCTGTTCCGGATCTACTCACCTGACCTGCCCCCCTGCCGCCGCCTCGGAACCCCCCTGCTAACGGACACTCACCCAGACCACCCCTGCTGCCTCCTCTCCACTCAACATCTCCGCCAGCAAACAGTAAGATTGATTCCCAGTTGTTTTACTCACTGAACCTGACCCGATTCCACATATACTCACCTCCTATCTCTTTATGTTACAGTGCACCAACCCGCTCCGGCCCAGTCCCCGTCCCTCACACACCAGAACAGTCCTCGTTTCCAGTACCACAGTCATAGCACCTGTTCCACTGTCAATAAAATTCAGTCTGTTTCACCCTCACTCCTGCCTCCGTGTCGAGTCTGCGTTTGGGTTCAACCTGGCTCGCGGCCACTGGCCATAACAGTACAGTCTGGCCAGTTATGGACCCAGCGGACTCTGCACGAACCGCGGCCTTAGATCAGAGCTCTATCATCAGTAGCCACGACCAGTCCATTCAATACTTGCTTTCCCAGGTCAATTCGCTATCGGGGGGCCAGGCTGAGATCCTCTCAGCTCTCTCCTCTCTGCGGGCCAGTATCACCCCCTTGCCCGAATCTGTCGCCGGCCCCCTCGAGTCGGAGCCCGAGATCGAACCACCAGCTCCCGCAATATCACGTTTTTCTGAGCACGCCGGCGGGCCGTTTTTTCGCAAAGCCGGTTCACCTGAGCCCGATCCCATCTCTGGGGATGCGGGGAGCTGCAGCGGCTTTTTGCCGCAATGCAACTTAGTTTTCAATCATTCCCCGCGCTCTTTTTGCGATGGTGGGTCACGGGTTTCTTATCTGGTGGGAAAGTTGAGGGGGCGCGCACTCAGGTGGGCCGAGGCTTATTTATCCGCGCATCCCTTATCTTTCTACCACTTTGATGATTTTGTAGCGGAGTTTAAACTGACTTTCACTCATCCTGTCTCTGAGGGCAGTGCAACTCGTAGGTTATTAGGTCTTCCGCAGGGGCAGCACAGCATTGCTGATTACCTCATCGATTTTCGCATTGCCGCGGCGGAGGCGGGGTGGCCCGACCACACCCTCCTAGGGGTTTATCTCTGTTCGCTCAACAAGACTATGAAGGATGAAATAGCTTCCCGCGACGAGCCCACCACTTTCGAAGCATTAGCCGCTCTCTCTCTCCGCTTAGATAACCGCTTGAGAGAGAGAGAGTGGGAGAAGGGTAATAGGTCGCGCCGCTCTCCACCACGTTCGCTTCCCCCTCCTCTGGTTCTCGCCCCGCACCCGGGGTTTCGCTCCGCGCCCACTGCATCGGCTCCCCCCTCCGAGCCTGAGCCGGAGCCCATGCAGACTGGCCGCTCCCGGGTGTCTCCGGAGGAGAGGGAACGGCGTTTCCGCACCCGAGCTTGCTTTTACTGCGGCTCATCGGAGCATCAGATCGCTGACTGTCCCAAGAGGCCAAAAGGGCCCGCCCGCCAGTAACTCTGGGGATACTGGTGGGCGGTTCTAGCTCCGAGCACAAACCCCGTCTTCTGTTACCAGTCACTCTGATCGTGGGTCTCACCACTCACCCTCTGCGGGCGCTCGTAGATTCCGGCTGCGAACAGAACCTCCTGGATGCTCACTTAGCCAAGCAGTTAGCGCTCCCCCTCCAACGATTAGAGAAACCCCTCCCGGCCACTTAACAATCAGGTATTCGCTGAAATCACCCACCGCACAAAGCCACTCTCTCTCATCACGTCAGGCAATCATAGGGAGATGCTAACCTTTTTCATCCTCAGTTCCCCCGAGACTCCACTTACCTTAGGATTCACATGGTTAGAACGGCATAACCCCCACTTAGATTGGTCAGGTCAGCAAGTAATCAACTGGAGCTCGTTTTGTCATTCTCGCTGTTTGCACTCCGCCCAGTCTGCTGCTCCCGAGGGGACCCCCGCAGGTTCAGTGCCACCTCCCGATCTCACAGGGGTGCCCACCGTCTACCACGATTTACGGGAGGTATTCAGTAAAGACAAAGCACTTTCTCTCCCCCCACATCGTCCCTATGACTGTGCAATAAATCTCCTCCCCGGTGCCAAGCTCCCCTCCAGCCGCCTCTACAATCTGTCAAAGCCAAAACGCGCGGCCATGGAGACATACATCAAAGACTCACTCGCAGCTGGAATCATCCGGCCCTCCACTTCACCTGTAGAGGCCGGGTTTTTCTTTGTTAATAAGAAGGATGGCTCACTGCGTCTGTGCATTGATTGCCGGGGGCTTAATGAAATCACAATTAGAAACAAGTATCCACTCCCCCTCATCAGTTATGCCTTTGAACCACTCCATGGCTGTACTGTTTTTTCCAAACTAGATCTCCGCAACGCATATCACTTGGTCCACATCAGACAGGGGGATGAATGGAAAACTGCTTTTAACACACCCCTCGGACATTTTGAATATTTGGTCATTCCTTTCGGGTTAACAAACGCACCGGCAGTGTTTCAGGCTCTAGTTAACAACGTCCTGCGGGACTTTCTAGACTGCTTTGTTTATGTATACTTAGACAATATACACATCTTCTCCAAGTCCCCAGAGGAGCATCAGGTTCACGTCCGTGTGGTTCTTCAACGACTATTAGAAAACAAACTGTACGTCAAAGCAGAGAAATGCGAATTCCAAGCCACCTCCATCTCCTTCCTGGGGTACATCTTAGCGGGGGGGGGGCAGGTGAAGATGGATCCCGCTAAAGTTAGGGCGGTGGTGGAGTGGCCACTTCCCACCTCTTGCAAGCAGTTGCAGCGGTTCCTGGGTTTCGCCAATTTTTACCGTCGGTTCATCCGAAATTACAGCCTAGTGGCCGCCCCACTCACGCGCCTCACCTCCGTCAAACTGGCCTATGCCTGGTCTCCGGAGGCCGACGCTGCATTCCGGAGGCTCAAAGACCTTTTTACTTCAGCCCCCGTATTGGTGCACCCTGATCCCAGTAAAACATACATAGTAGAAGTGGACGCCTCTAATGTCGGGGTGGGCGCCATGCTGTCGCAGCGTTCAGGTCCCTCAGATAAGCTGCAGCCCTGCGCGTTCTTCTCTCTCTCGCCCGCGGAGAGAAATTATGATGTAGGAGACAGGGAGCTACTGTCAGTGAAACTTGCTCTGGAGGAATGGGGGCACCTGCTGGAAGGGGCCAAGCAGCCATTCGTAGTGTGGACTGATTACAAGAATTTAACTTACCTTA
>VUQH01060750.1:0-10618 GCA_015106775.1 Etroplus canarensis | reverse complement strand
ACTTCTTCCTCATTCCACCACCAAGTCTCCTTGTCTTCTTTCCTCTGTCCAGAGGAAACCCCAAATACCTTCTTGGCTGTTTCCCTCACTACCTCAGCTGTACTTTCCCAGTCATCTGGTAACTTGTCACTACCACCCAGAGCCTGTCTCAACTCCTCCTTGAACTCTTCACAACATTCTTCCTTCCTCAACTTCCACCATTTAATCCTTGGCTCTACCTTCACTTGCTTCCTCTTCTTGCTTTCCAAAGTCATCCTACAGACCACCATCCGATGTTGCCTAGCTACATTTTCCCCTGACACCACCTTGCAGTCTCCTACCTCCTTCAGGTTGCACCTCCTGTATAAGATATAGTCCACCTGTGTGCACCTTCCTCCACTCTTGTAGGTCACTCTATGTTCCTCCCTCTTCTTGAAGTACGTGTTCACTACAGCCATTTCCATCCTTTTTGCAAAATCCACTACCATCTGTCCCTCCACATTCCTCTCCTTAACACCATACCTACCCAACACCTCCTCATCCCCTCTGTTCCCTTCACCTACATGCCCACTGAAGTCTGCTCCAATCATCACTCTCTCTCCCCTGGGAATACTCTCTACCACTTCATCCATCTTACTCCAGAATTCCTCTTTCTCTTCTAACTGGCATCCAACTTGTGGGGCATATGCACTAACAACATTCAGCATCATTATTTTCATTTTCATTTTGTCTAAAGTGTAGTTTTAAGGATTATTTCATTTAACTAAACTATGGTTTCTTACCTAGTTTTAGATTTTACTTTAGAGTTTTGTTATCTCTAATAACCTTACTCAGATGTTCTGTTGCCTTCTGGACATATGTAATGTTGCATTACAGTGGATACATGTTGTGCATGTTGTCCTACTGTTTGTAATGGAAGCTTTGAAAGTTTACTTTATATTTCTTGTTCTGTTGGCAGCTGATAAATGATCTGAAGCCACACCACTGTGTTGACCAAGGCCCAATGCCTGGGAACACACCCATCTTATATGGATGCCACTTCTATACATCTCAGGTATCATCAGAGATTCATACATGCAGACAATGTGATTTTGTTTGTTTATTGGTAATTTTTGTTCTGCGGTTTAGCACTGTTTTTATCGCACTGATGGACAACTTTACATTGGTGGAATCAAGTCTCACAAGTACAGCAGCAGCCGCTGTCTGGTGGACCCTTTAAATGGAATCTATCCAGGACTGTATGACTGCAGAATGGCCCAGCAGAAAAAGTTCCACATGCTGTGGGATTTTAAACAGGTAAATATTTAATTTGGGTGATCCCATTGAAAATCAATCAAAAATGAGAAAAGTTCACACCTGACCCTCCTGATTTTTTTTTGTACAATAGCTTTAACACATCTCCTTAAACCACGTGAAACTTTACCATCTTACTATGAATATCATCAAAATTACAGTCCTTCCAAATATGACAATACTTAATACTGAAGGAACCATGGTTAGAAGATGAGCCTGGACATTGTACTATGAGTAAGTTCATCATACCCAGGACATCTTTCCATTAACTGGTGTCGCTTAACTTAATGCTGGCAATCAGGATAAGCAGTCACGTAACAGTGGTTAATTTTGTAAGTCAACTCAGGGTTTTATCATTCTAGCTATGGAGTGTGTTTGTGATGGTGATGGCATCATCTGACCAATCAAGGTACCTGGATAAGCACTAATACTGCTCGATAGTGTAGGCCTCAGATATCAAAATGCATGTAAAAAGGAGACCTTTCATATGCTGCAACTGGTTTCATCAGTCACATATCCCACATGGTGGTGGTACCCTATAAAGTTTAGTGAAAAGACTGTTTTAAAGGTTTTCTTCAGTTAATTATCAGAAAATGGATAAAACACCAAGGTACCACTACTTCTTTCTGCTGCTCTACATCTAAAATTAAACTGGTGCAGTTTTGCTTTTGAAAATATGATCATATCCAATTATATTAATGTTCAAATTTAATTATAGTAAAAAAATAATTCTGAAAAGAAAAAAAATTTTGAGTTTAGACTGTGACACTTGGGGTGTTTTTAAAATTGACCCGGTTGCAATTTTTAACAGAGAAATGTGTTTTTCAGCCCTGAAAATCAGACATGACAAACTGCTGTACTTAGTTACAAGGGTTCAAAAATGCTGGAAAACATGAATGAAAAGGGCCAAACTTCAACCAAGTATTACCATACTTTGAGGGCCTGCAAGTCAGACAACTTTCAGACTACGAAGATAAAAATTTTCTAATTGAATATGGTAAAGTTATTGTAAAAAAAAAAATCAGTTGATTGAAAGGGGGTTAGGTAGGAGACGCCTATTAATTTTCCATAGAATGTCTTGAATAGCGAAGAATTTGTTCTTTCTAGAGAAGAAAAGGAGACAATAAAATGTGTTTATTTCCAGGGAGGCCCCATCCAGAACAGAAAAACAAAAAGATGTCTGGAAGTTGCGGTGGGTGAACAGGGCTCGTACAGACTTGTTGTCCAGCAGTGCAGTGGTCAGAGCTGGAATATACAAAATCTCATCCAAGATCACTAAAAGGCTGTTGTGCAGGTCCTAGAAGATGAGATAATGATTGAGCTATTATTGCACAAAAAGTGCACCTCATGTCAGAAAAAGATCTAGAGTTTTTACAGCTTCAGTCAACAAAACTTTATTTGCATGGCACTTTTCAAACTAATCATATGCCATTCAAAGTACTTCACAAGAGATTTACAAAACAAGGAGTCACATGATGCACCAGAAAACATTTGAACTGTATCACTTAAAAGATGTGATCCTTTTTTTTTTTTAATCTTTATATTTATATCAGACATTTTTGGTAAATGTAATTTGCGACACATTATAAACTACAAATAAGTACCTTTTCAAAAGATGGTTTTGAATTCAGAAATGTGCTTGTGCCATTACAGTTTTGTGTAAGGACAAATGGCTGGGTGTGAGTGACTTTAAATTGTGTTGAAGCAAACAAAATTCTCCAGTTGTCCTCAGGGGGAGCAGATTGAATCACCTCCAGTAGGTTTCTTAGAATGCTTCTTTGTGGTTATTTCAGGAAAAGAAAAGTAAGATTCTTACAGTACCAACCCTCCAGTGTTAAACACTTTGACTTATTGTTAACAGAGATACTGAAACTCAGAAATGTAATTCAAGTCGATCAGGATCCGTTACCACTTGGCTGTCATAAATTATCAGAGATGAAAGTGTCCCACTTTTTCTGCCACATGGCCTGACCTTCTGCCTTCAGATGAGCTGGCAGTGAGCTGTACCTGCAGGCAGAAAAAACTTTTAAACACATACTGCAGCATGGCTTTAAAAGCTTAGAACATTGTAAGAAAGCATAGCTGAAGGTTTTCTTAACATGAACAAAAGCATTTAAGTTTATTTCTGATGTGAAAACTAACTTTGAGATTTAAGAACTTGCTTAAGAAGGCAAATCACTGCAAAAATGGACATTTGTTGTGCTGCTATTGTTTCAAATGGGGATCTCTTGATAAGTAAATGAAGACATCTTGTTTTAAATCAGGGTTGGGCTGTGAAGTTTTATTTTTGACAAACATTATTTAAACACAAGTCAATATTTGTGAGCATTTGCTTAACAAGTTCATTATCATCATCCAACCATGTAAAAAACAAGAAGGAATTAAATAAATTTCCCAGGACCTGCAGCATATAGTATAAAAACACTGCAATGTGATAGCTAAAATAGACCTATAAATAGATAAATACCTAAAACTTGTATGAAAGAACACAAAGAACAGTGCCTTGAGAAGCTGCAGCAGTTAAAAGTGTAGGGGACAACTATGAGTAAGTAGTTCATAATTCTTACAGCCTCTGGGAAGAAGCTGCACCTTGGCCTCATTGTCCTGGCTTTAAGAATGCATTCCCCTCCTCCTGAGGGAAAGGGGTGAACAGTTTATTTGTTGGGTGGGAGGGGTCCTTCATGATGCACCTGCAGATATAAATGTCCTCAGAGGAAGGGCAGCTGCTGTTGGTTAAATTTTGAGCGAGTTTAACCGCTGGTTGTAACTACCTCCTGTCAGCCACAGAGCAGTTTCCATACCAAACAGCGAAGGAAGATGTCAGTACGCTCTCCACCACACACACACACACACACACACACACACACACACACCCCCGCACCATTAAAAAGATACCAGGGCTGAGGCCAGCCCACCTTAGCTTCCTCAAAAAGTAGAGATGTTGGTGGGCCTTCCTAATCATGTTAGCTGATGCAAGCTGTGTGGCCCAAATAAAGCCACTGGAGATGTGCAGCTTCAGGTATTTAAGGGTGGACATAGCTGCTTTGTTTGCTGTTTTTGATAGTCATGAGCCATCAGTCATGAAGATGGCATTTCCCGACAGCAGTGGACAATGTTTATATGTTGTGTCCCATTAGTTTTGCAGTTCTCATCTTAGATTCAATTTCACTAATTTGTTTGATTTTAATTTTAGCTCATTTAAAGCTGGTGTGATAACCAAAACAAAGACATGCATCAGTATTAACATGAACTATCGACCACTAATCTCACTGATGATTTGAATTAGGCATCAGGTCGGGCTTGTTAGAAAATGGTTCTTTGTGCCACATTTTCATTGAAGGCTGAACATCAAAACCCATGAAAGAAATTAAGTCCAAATGAGTCTGACCTGATGGAGTTCAAAGCCAGTTCTTTTAGTGTGCCAAGATTTGCTTTGAGGCCTCCAATGCCTACAAATGCTTGATAGAAGTCATAGGAGAGGCCTGTGGTACCAAACAGAGATGGGTCATCGGAGCTGATCACCATAGGGTGACCCTCAGACATTAGCACAGCTGCAGGGTGGTTCCTAAGATCAGAAACCAGCTTCAGCACCTGCAGGTCAGAGATGACATGAACCCAGGTATTTACATTTAAAGACAAGAAGAGTTGTGATGTGTAAAATATATTAAAAAGAATGCAGTGATTTGAAATTCATTTACACTTATATTAAACTGAAAACGGCACATTTTAGCATTTTTGAAAAATATCTGCTCATTCAACATAATAGTAAGTGCGTTTACCATTATGTTGCCAGATATTTTTTATAAAAGCACTAAATCTGGAAACTAAGGAGAACAGTTACTGTAATTTTGCAACAGAATTTCTTTCCCTCCATTCTTGCTTGTTTTACAATTTCAGCTGCTCAGCAGCTGGCATCCTTTGTGAATATTTGATTTTCTAATATGCAAAATAATTTTAATGGGTGACAGGTCTGAATTGCAGGTAGGCCATTTTAGCACCCAGACTATTTTACTATGGAGCCATGCTGCTGAAATGGGTACATAATGTGGTTTGGCATCATCTTGCTGAAATGAGCAAGGCCTTCCCTGAAAAACGTAGTCAGGGTGGCAGGATATTTTCCTCCAAACCCTGTATTCACTCACTCTACACAAATGTGCAAGTTACCCATATCATGAACCTTAATTCACTAATGTACCCCCAATACATTACATGTGCTTGACCCGTGTTCTCACAAAAACCAAAAGCTCATAACCTGCGCTGTAGACCGGTGTGTACAGAGAGGAAAATGCACATAAAAGCAATGTGTTCTTGTTTACTGACACAAACGACAGCCTCATGCAATAGTGTAGACTCTGCAGGACACAAGACTATAAATCTCCAAAAATCATTTCATGCTGTTTACTCAGACCACAGGACAGCTTTCTTGTTCACCTCAGTCAACCTTAGATGTTTTCATGACCAGACAGTGTACTGTAGTAGCATTTCTGGATTTTTATTAACATTTTTTATTTCTATGCATGGCAGAGGTTTTTTTGTTGGTATTAATTTTGAAATTATTATTTATATGCGCGCACACACACACACACACACACACACACCAGGCATAACATTATGACCTCCTGCCTAATATAGTGTTGAGCCTCCTTTTGCTGCCCCCACGTGCATCAATGACCTGCTCATGACCCTGTTGCCAGTTCACCACTGTTCCCTTATTGGACCACTTTTGATACATACTGACCACTGCAGACTGGGAACACCCTGTGAGAGCCGCACTCTTGAAGATGCTCTGATCCAGTCATCTAGCCATCGCAATTTGGCCCTTGTCCAAATCATTATTTACGCTTGCCCATTTTTCCTGCACATCAACTCTCAGGACAAACTGTTCACTTGTTGCCTAATATATCCCACCCACTAACACGTGCCACAATGAAGAGATATTCAGTGTTATTCACTTCACCTGTCAGTGGTCATAATGTTATGCCTGATTGGTATAGAAAAATTTCTAATTTACAACATTTTGCGTGTCATCTTTTATATAATTTTCTGTTAAATTTAGGAATGTATCTCATTCAGGGGTATAGCACAGAATTCTGAAGTCTGTCTCTAAGCAGTCTCTGTGGGCCCCCTTCCTTTCTTGATCCATATATGTCTCACATCTTTTGATTATTTTTTTTAACTGTACACAACAACCTGTAGTACATTAGAGTAGCCAGTAATGAACTGTTCATCTACCACATTTGATAAGAATCTATGATATGTCCATAAGTCTGCACAGTCTTAAATCTCCCCACATTTCAACCCTCATTTCACAACATACTGTGGTTTACGATCATTTTATGGTTAAGAGTTTTGCTTGAACTATCAAGCTTAAGAGTGAATTATTTTTTTCATTTTTATTTAAGTATTTAGGACTTCCATGGTGCAAATAGCTTAAAAATGTTTACTAATGTTTACTAACACTAGTAACTAGGATAATACTTACTACAGTGCATAATAAAGCCACCTTCACTAAATTGCAAAACCTTGATTTGGTAGTCCTAATGATTTCCTTCAGTTTGCTTTCTCTTCCTCTACTTTCTTTTTTGATTCTTGGGTTTTCCTGTCTTAAGGAGATCAGAATCACAATACTTTATTAATCGCAAAGGGGAAATCGTATAACTATATGATCTGTACATTAGCAGTCGCCTGTATAGAATCAAATAGGGAGTCTGAGTGCTGGGTGAACTAAACCATTTTGCATCATTTATAAGGGGTGAAAGTGGCATCAGAGGGGCTTCACTATTTTTGGAATTGAAGTTTAATTAGCCAATGGATTTGACACTAAATATTTAAAGTACTTGAATTAAAAATTGCAAACAAAAAAAGAACTTTTCAAGCTTGCAAGGGTTCCTCCCAGTGTTAAGGCCCTTGGTAGTCAGTCTCACATTTCTGCCTACTATAATGCCCTTGATCTTATTTGGAAATCAATGCATTTAGTATTTAATTACATTCTACACAGAAACAGGGTTGCAAGTTATCTTACCTGATTTGAGATGGGGCAAAGCTCCACAGCCACATTTCTTTTCCTAGAAAGCTCTTTGGCAAGCGGGTGGTGTACCAAAGCATAGCCATGCCCAATGCGTGTGGTGTTAAACAGAAGGGCATCAAGAATATTTTGATCTATGTCTGTGCCTTCATCATCTACATGAACATACGAATAACATGTAAGGTACGTTTCAAAAGATGTTTTAAGGCTAATGATGTGATTTGAGTGTTGATCCACCCACCTGTCTCCCCAGCGTGAAAGAAATATGGCAATTTGACACCTAGTTCAGATGGCAGAGAAAGTGCCTCTCTGAAGTACCAAAGACTCTTCCCACTGTCCTCCCTTCCAACCTGAAAACCATGTTAGCCAATAAATTAGGTACACTCAGTCATAGTTTAGAGAGTCTTTACCAGCCCACCGTGGAAAATGTATAAAGACAGACAACCATTCATGATCACATCTGGGACCAATTTAGAGCTAACAATTAACCTGCACGTCTTTAGACTGAGGGAAGAAGACAGAATAGGAAAGTTACAGACATTCAAATTCCATAGCATATGCTCCCCAAACTAAACACTACTAAATGACAAGAGGAATTATCTCCACTTAAGAAGAGGTTGAGGTCATTTCTTACCATGTCAAATCCTGCAACAACATCTGGGAAGTCCTTTTGTAGCTGAATGGCCTCCTTTACAGCTGCTTTAACCTCAGATATACTCAGAGCCCTGAAGAAAGCAACAGACACAGTAGATAATATTTAATAAGATTCGCAAAAAGTGAAATATTTACATCAACACTTGAAATCTAACACATAACAGCATGTTTGCTTAACGGCTTAAAATCATACTTAACAGAGCACTCCAGTAATGTATTACTAGACTTTAAAAAAATGGGGAACTTGCATGTTGAAGCTCACATCTGCTTGTTTTAGTGGTGCTTTGAGGCACATGCTGACTTTAACCCAGTAAAATGTTTAAAATTAAGATGCGTGTTCATGTCTTTGTAATAAATAAAAATTCACTCGATGAACGTCTATCAAATTTTATGGCCACAAGCTGATGACATTTCAGTCAAAACCACAACTGTGAAAATCATGCTGATGCTAGAAAGAAAAAGTCAAGGCATCACCAAAGTCATCGAGCTTAATCCTTTTGGGGGACATGAGTCTTGGTACAAAATGCTATAGGACTGTTTATATCTCAGAAAACAGAATCATACAATCCCTCCTAATCTCTCTCAAACTTTACACTGTACATTGTGGCATAATTTTCTCAGATTTAACAAAACTCCACCGGAGCTGCAGAAAACAGCACTTAGAATAATGAAGGTAATTTCCCTTCCTGTTAATAACTCAAATCTATGGATGCTTCCATCACAAGAAAACAGGAAACTGAACAAATGAGATAATCACAATCAGAATATTTTATTAATCTCAGGAGGGAAATTGTATCCAGGGGGGAATTTGAATTATAGCAATAAAGTATAGATTAGAGATCATCACACCTTTCCCCCATTTTATTTGACTCAAATGATTTTTTTTAATCAAAGGAATTTTAAAAGCAATCACCCTTTTTGTTTACTGAAACTCTGAAGTGGTGAAAAATACATTTGAAATATATACACTGGTTACAGGGATATTATAAAATATTCGTACTTTTAATGCTTTTTGAATTTTGAGTAAAATTGCAAACTCTGTGAATCTCTTATGATAAAACCCCACTTCCAGAGTGCCGTAATTTGAAAGTCATTCAATTATTATATTTAATTAAAAATAGTACATCATATTGGATTTTAAAACCGAAAAGCTGTACTGTTTTTGCCAAAAATGAGCACATTTTAAATTTATTGCCAGCAACACATTACAAAAAAATCAGGAGAGGAACAATTACAGGTGAAAAACCTAAAGGTGTACTGGAAAAGTTGAGCAATGGTAAAACATACACCAACACCACATACTGGAATGTCTCAAAACTAATAGTAACATGATTTTGAAGGGGAAAAAACATAACTTTCCATCTCAGAAGTTAAGATGTGGAGGGATTCACCTCTCTGAAAGCCTGTAGGAGCCAGAGAAGAAATGGTGTATATTATTAAAAGATTCAGAGAATCCAGTGAAATCTCTGTACACAAGGAACAAGGCTGAAAACCTATTCTGAGTTGCTGTGATCTTCATCCCTCTGGTGGCACTGCATTAGTAGCAGACATGTATTGAAAATCATTGCATGGGCTCAGGAAACTTCTGAAAGCCTTTGTCAGTGAACACAGCTTATCGCTGTTTCCACTGATTAAAATTAAGTCTACCATGGAAAGAAAAAACAAAAAATATTAAGAAACACTGCTGCCTTCTTTGGGGCTAAGCTTGTTAATGGGAAAACTGTTCTGTGGTCTGAACAATCAAATTTGTTTGTGGAAAATCATTGAAACTGCATCCCCTGGAGTAAAGAGGAGAGGGATCATCTGGCTAGTTATAACCACAAAGTTTAAATGCCACCCTCTGCGATCATATTCTGTATGTATTCCAGCAGCGTGGCTCTGTAGCAAAAAGTCCAGGTTTGTAAAGCAGCCTGCCTGCAGTCTATACTTGTCCCCCATTTAAAACAAAATAGCTTTGCTGCTGAAGTTAATATCACAGTAAAACATTTAACTCTGAGATTCCGGGGGGGTACTAGTCCAACAGGGCTAGCGTTGATCCAGCTCTCCGTTTAAAGGGTCCGGTCTCCTGGTCTGATGGGTATTACCCTAACAGATTTCCTAGAGTACTTTTAAGCTGGCTATAAGGTACTCGCTCAGCCTCTCTAACTGCTCTGAATCCCAACGTCGACCCTGCTGCCCCCAACCTCCTGCCCTACCTGGTAACCAATTCAGCCAGGCGGGAGATCGAGCACGTTGGTTATAGCAGCTCCCTTGTGAACCTCTGGCACTTGGTCAATTGGCTGAGAAAAGGTTTTAAAGGTGAGGAAAATTCACCCTAAGGGACTGTTTTTGTAGGTGGTGTCATGGTCCTGCATTTTTGTTGTTTAGTTTTGTATATCTTGAGCATCTCCTTGGTTTTTGAGCTTCCTATGTTCCCTATTTGTTTGTTTATTGGAGTTTTGCCATAGTTCTGTTCATTGTTGCATTTTTACTCATCAGAGCCTTCCTTTGTTTTTTTTCAGTTTCCCAGTGTTTTCTCTGTGTTCTTGTCTGATGTCAAGTTACTGTTGTGTCATGTTCTGCCTTGTTTTCTGTTCCTGTTTTACTTTGAAGCCTGTTGAGTCTTGTGTATCCATTCAGTTTATTTCCTGCCCCTGATTGTTGCCACCTGTGTTCCTCTCCCTCCTG
>VUQH01060749.1:0-19817 GCA_015106775.1 Etroplus canarensis | reverse complement strand
CTCCCCCAAGGGTGGTGGAGAATGGCCGAGCTAAGATTCTGTGGGACTTCCAGATACAGACGGACAAAACGGTGGTGGCTAACCAACCGGACATAATGGTGGTAGACAAGCGGAAGAAGACGGCTGTAGAGATAGATATAGCGATACCGAATGACAGCAACATCAGGAAGAAGGAGCCCGAGAAGTTAGAGAAGAACCAAGGGCTCAGAGAAGAGCTCAAGAAGATGTGGAGGGTGAAGGTAACAGTGGTCCCAGTGGTAATCGGAGCACTAGGTGCAGTGACTCCCAAGCTAGGCGAGTGGCTCCAGCACATCCCAGGTACAACATCCGAGATCTCTGTCCAGAAGAGCGCAGTCCTAGGAACAGCTAAGATACTGCGCAGGACACAGCTCCCAGGCCTCTGGTAGAGGACCCGAGCTTGAAGGATAGACCGCCCGCAGGGGCGAGAGGGGATTTGTTTTTATATATCTATATATATATGTGTGTATATATATATATATATTTGATTAATTTACAACCCTTATAAAAGTGTTTGCTGGTCTCCCAGCAAACTCCCCCCAAAGATCAGACCATGCAATGCTCACAGAAATTGCCAAAAACCCAAGAGCTACATCTCCTCACCTCACCTCCTCACCTAAGTTATCACGTTAAATGTTAAAGTTATTCAACGTCCATCCAGCCATCCATTTTCTTATGCTTATCCAATTCAGGCTAATAGGAGGGCTCTCCACAAAGAAAGGTTCAGTCAGCTGGTGGATCCAAATTCACGACCTTCTTGATGTGAGGCAACAGTGCTAACCACTGTTCCATCGTGCAACTTTATAAAACTACAAATAGAAAAAGACTGAACAAGTTTGGCTTTTTGGAAAAGTTTTCAGGAGAAAGCCTCTTCTCTCTAAAAAGAACATCACAGCTACACTTATGTTTGTAAAGTTGCATGTGAATAAACCACAAGACTTCTTGAACAAGGTAAATACTTACTTACAAGCAAAAAAAAAAACAACAAAAAGTTTAACAATATAAATTAAAGATAGATACAAGAACCAAAACACAGCACCACAAAAATAAATAAATAAATATATATATGTATTGCAAGTCTAGAAGCCTTATCTCTTTGGGGTTGTCAGTATGAGAGCAAGGGGGCAAGATGACCAAAGAAGGGTCACCTTTATCTTTTAGCCTCAACTGTGAAATAGCCAAAAGGTCCACACCTGAGGTTACAGACTGGCCCCTATAGGATCAACACTTCTGCGCCATAACTTGGGGCCAGACCTAGATGTGTCTTCAAAGTGATCAGAGAAATCTTAAATCAATTTAAACATGTACAAGAACTCAACAATTATAAATTTTATTTATGAAAAAAGCTCCAAAACCACAGAAATTGTATTCTGGACATCCCTAATCGTTATACTTTATCAATGTGGCTGCAATTTGGCCACTTCTGGGTCCAGAAAACCAGGGTGGGATGGGCTTAGCATTAAAAGCGAGGCTTTGTTTTGCAAGTTATAAAACCAGTGGGTGACGTAGCAGTGGCTGCATCTATGTTCTAAAATAACCCACAGAGGCAAGAAGGGAAACATGCAAACAAATATACCAATTAGCAGATTCAAACCTAGAACCTTATTGCTGTCAGGCTGCAATGCTGATCACAAATCCTTCATAACAGGTCTGCCTCGGGGTTGTTTATTAATTTGTAAAAGACAGCTAAAAGGAGTGCAATTTAATGGCATGTCTGTAATATCTTTCTGAATACTCATACTGAACGTAAGCAACATGAATGCCAAATTTTTTTTGAGCTATCAGCATCATACAGACATACAGAGAAATCACAAAGTCATACCGTTAAAATGCTACAATCATGATTCACACTTAACTCAGTCACACATAGAACTGCACACACAGTCTTTGTGAGTCATGTTTAAGTATGGTTTACAAAAAAAGACAGAAAAAGATATTCAATTGAATCATATTGATTTCAACACCAACCAGTTTGTCGTGCCACAGAGCTCCATTTAAAAGAGGTGGTGCTATTCCAATTGTTTGTTCCCACTCCTCCGCAAAATGAAGATGACTACATCTTAAAAATGGTTCTTTAGTGGCAGATGAGGGATTTTCCAATCTGTAGACACTTTTCTTAGCTGTAATGAGGTGGAATGGTAAGCAGGTAAATTGCTGTTTTTCCACTATGCCTTGTATTTTAATGCTGTAGCAACACAGCTGCCACCCCCCCTTATGCCTTTGACTTTAAACTGGACCCTGCTGATTATCATTTCATGTTCTTAAAGCAGAAAACAGAATTTGCTACCGCCCACCATGGCAGCCTGTCACCACACACTTACAACTGTGAGGCTTTGAATTTAGCCATCTGGTACAAGCTCTGGTGGCAAGTTCATTGCTTCATTTATGTTATCCACCATGCAAGTCAGCATACACAAGAAACTTAAACCTTTGTGCCATGGTGAGCTGACTTTGAAAATTCTGGACCTTTAGTCTTAGATAATTTGTTTTTAATACTTAAAATGCTAAAGTCTTCTTGCTACATAGTTTAAAAATAAAAAGTCAGCTCTTTCCAATTATGGATTATATTATTATCCAATTATTTCTACTGCACAAAGTATATTTACCTATGACAGTTACAGGCCCTTCTATTCCAACTCCATAGCTATAACAGCTGCTTTTTGGAGTGTGTCTGTGGGAATTTTTCCTCATTTACCCAGAAGAGCATTTGTGAGGTCAGATACTGATCTTCGACAAGAGGGCCTTGCTCGCAATATCCATGCTAATTCATCCTGAATGTGTTTGATGGGGTTGTGGTCAGGGCTCTGTGGAGGCCTGTCAAGTTCTCCCACATCATACTCATCTAATCATACCTGTATGGAACTTGCTTTGAGTATGCTAAAACAGTAACAGAACTTCCCAAAAGATTCCTGCAATGTTGGAGGCACAGAATTGTCCATAGATATTGTGGTCTCTGAGTTTTGTGTTATGGTTCATTATTTAGTATTTTTGTTTTATGATTATTCACTGCCTCAGGTTAAAGTAAGTTTTGATTCCCTATTGATTCTCATTATCATTTATATATTTACCAAATTTTAAAGTTGACACAATGTATTCAGGCAGGTCAAATTCTCCTTGCATTTCCCTAACCCAGTCCTGTACACCAAAGTGCCAGATAGAGAAGCTTGATTGCTTTACACCAATCCATTTGATGCTTGGCATGGTGCTTGGCGATATACGGCTTGAATGCAGCTGATCGGCCGTGGAAACCCATGCCACGAAGCTTCTGGCACACAGTTTTTGTGCTGTTGTTGATGCCAGAAGGGGTTTGGAACACTACATTTTACTGAGACAGCAGAAAATTGGTGAGTTCTATGTATTACGCACCTTAGCACTTGGTGACTGCTATTTCCTGGCTGAGTCGCTGTGGTTCCTAAATGCTTCCACTTAGCAAAAATGCCACATTCAGTTGATCATGGAATATCTGGGGGAAAGGAAGTTAACAAACAAACTTGTTGTAACAGTAACATATCATTACTGTATTGCTTGGAAAATTAGTGAGCTCTTTAGAACAATTCATTCTTTCACAAATATTTGTAAAGGCTGACTGCATGGCTGGGTGCTTGATTTTATACACCTGTGGCTGGCTCTGGAAGCTTCTGAGTTAATTGGAGGCACACCTGTGCATGTATTTGAAGGCCACACTCAAACACACTACTTCCTTATTTGACATTGTGGGAAAATCAAACGAAATCAGCCAAGATATCAGGAAGAGAACTGTGGAGCTCCACAAGTCTGGTTCATCTTTGGGTGCAATTTCCAGATGCTTGAAGGTTCCATGTTCATCTGTTCAAACAATTATCCACAAGTACAAACAACATGGGAATGTCCAGCCATCATACTGCTCAGGAAGGAGACAGGTTCTGTGTCCCAGAGATGAACATATTTTGTTCTGAAACGTGCGAATCAAACCCATAACCAAAGCTAAAGACCGTACGAGGATGATGGCTGAAGCTGGTAACAGTGTGTCATTATCCACCGTCAAACAAGTCCTGTAACTGACATGGGCTAAAAGGCCACTCAGCCAGGAAGAAGCCTTTACTCTAAAAGGGACATAATAAAAGCCAGATTATAGTTTGCAAACGCACACAGGGACAAATACCCTCATTTTTGGAGACATGACCTATTGCCTGATGAAACTAAAGTGGAATTGTTTGGCCATAATGTCCATCATTACATTTGGAGAAAAAAAGGGGGAAGCTTGTAAACCTGAGAACACCATCCCACCTGTGAAGTATGGGGGTGGCAGCATCATGTTGTGGGGCTGTTCTGTTGCAGGAGGAACCAGTGCACTTCATAAAATAGATGGCATCATGAAGAAAGAATATTATGTGGAAATATTGAAGCAACATCTCAAGCCATCAGCCAGGAAGTTGAAGCTAGCTCACAAATGGGTCTTCCAAATGGACAATGACCCTAAGCATACCGCCAAAATAGTCACAAAGTGGCTTGAGAACAACACCGTCAATGTTTTGGAGTGGCCATCACAAAGCCCTGATCTCAATCCCATAGAAAATTTGTGGGCAGAATTAAAAACGCATGTGCAAGCAAGGAGGCCTACAAATCAGGCACAGCTGCACCAGTTCTGTCAGGCGGAATAGAATTCCAGGAAACTATTGTGGGAAGCTTGTGGAAGGATACCCAAACACTTGACGCAAGCCACAGACTTTAAAGCCAATGCTACCAAATACTAAGGAAATGTATGTAAACTTCTGACTTCGAAGAAAATAATAAAAATCTCTCTAAAATATTCTTTCTCTCATTATTGCAGTATTTAGCAAATAGAAATAAATTTGGCAATCCTAACTGACCTAAAACAGGTAAGAAGTTTAGTCTGATTTAATTTCAGACAGTGAGAAAAAAAGTTTGTCTTTTTACACAGTGTATGTAAACTTCTGGTTTCAACTGTCTACTAGGAAGAGACACAGTAGATACTAAAACACAGCTCTGAATCACAATTTGGCAGCACTTCTAAGCAGCTGCAGTAATCAGTCCTGCTGTTTGATTGGATCACAGGATTCGGGCACCAGTCCAATCAGTTGTGATGAAAGGCGGGGCAAAAGACAAGCAGCCAAAATGGGTTGAGCAGCAGCCAAATGGAAGCACCAATCAGGAGGTATGGCTTTGTGGAATACAAGAAGACAGACTTTTGATTCAATTCAGATACTTAAATGAGTGCATGTCCATGTATTACAACATATACACTACATATTCCATTCTGTAATGTGTAAACCTGGAAAGAATAGTGTTGTCTCAAAACAAACACAGGGAATTGTTTATTTGATGGAAATATCAATGTCACGGTAGCTTCCGCAATGTGTAAACATTTGCAGCTGTTGAAGCTATGACCATACATGATACTAAAGTCTTATATTAAAGTCTATACAGCACCATTACATATATAATGAACATATGTGGAAAAAGTAACAATCTGCTCTTTGCCAGTTACCTAGCATAACATCACCTGCTGATATTTCTTCCTTCAGCTGGTAGAAAGGGAGCTTCTCTCTTTCTGCTGCACATTTTGACTGTAATTCACATACCACACAGGTGTCCAAAACACACTAATGCATTCAAAATAGCAAGTATAAGTGCAGAATTACACAAACAAAATGGAATCACTATAAGAGGAGAACAAGTGCGTGACATTGCTTCTATGGTATGAACTATGGTTCACCATGGACTTTTATAGCATAGTATGCTTTTCCTAATCAACTTGCAATTTTCCCATTCATAAAACCATGCATTACAGGAACAAATAGGTGTCATGTTTCTAATCAGTTTGGGCATGGACAGGAGAAGCTGGAACTCAAAACATCAACCTCGCAATTACCTGAGGTTTGTACTACAAAGCAAGATTAAGAGGTAAGGCATGTTGAGCTTAATGTCAGAGTTTTCAGCATCAGTCTCTTTTGAGCTGCTTAATCACCTGTGTAACTTGTGCTGAGCACATGACCTGATGTGACCTGATGTCCTGATGTTTTACAATTCTGGTTTAAAATCAGCTGTAAGCACCATATTTTCACTCATTGTTTTAGTTACAGTGTACTACTGTACAGTGTGCATTATAGATTCTTTGCTGTAGGAGTACATATTATAAATGCAACCTGTTCAGTCATATCTTACTAATATCACCAAATGATTGTGCAAAGTTATGGCAGCACACACTGCTTTGCATTGTCTTAGCATGCATTCAGCTGGTGATTCATAAGTTGGGTATATGGCTCTATGTTTGGTCCTAATCTGGTGCTGAGTCTTTTTTTTAACTTCATGTAATTGCAACTACTTAAATTCAGATTTGAAAATCGATCAGTTACATTTGCAAGCCATTTATCACTGGAAATATTGAACCAATAAAATTAATTTCCCTTTGATTTAGCAACAAACTAAAATGATTCCCCCATGTCCAGAACTGAATGCACAGAGTAACCTTTAGTTTAAAGTTTTTGAGCTCTAATGTGCAGCTGCCATATACGAAATAAACTGCAGCACTGAGTGCACACTCACCTGTATAATAAATATATGAACTTAAATTAACATGTTTGTGTTACTGCTCGGTGCACTTGATGATCATGAATTCAGTGGTAAAATAAATGCTTATGTTCCCCAAGATTAACCATTTTCTGCAGCATTACTCGTGTCCTATTTGCAGTAACAGTTTTGCATTTTACGGTTCTATTTTTATATCCTTTATGATCTCTGTCACCAGCTCCTCTGATAATGTCTCCAGCTGGAGAAGGTAGTTCTCAATTGATCCATTTGATGTGGCAGAAGAGTCAAATAGTGTGGACAGATCCTGAAGCAGAAAGCCTGGGTCAATAAAAAAGTTGATAACCACCTCAGTGATACCCATTATCTCCAGCTGAGGGTTTAGGTTTTGTTAAGCCAGCTAACAAAATAAAACCTGGCTACGTTGAACATACCTCATGTTCTGAGTGATTTTTTTATATTTACTCACATGAATATGAACTTACACGGTGAGATTTTATATCAATTTAAATAGATGATACTGATTTGAAAATTCAGCTTGGTTCTTGTAGTTTACCAATTGTGGGTTGTAAATTTTTCTTAATAAATTCTTTTCTTCTTAACCACTCTGTGAATGACATTTAATTCTCATTTTTTTTCATGAAGCAAGAAGGGAATGAGGGAGGGGGGTTCTGTTCTCTATTTTTCGACATTGAGAATGATGGGTCTAAAATTCTTTTCTTTAAAGGTTATTTTTATGGCCTTTCCACCACTGCACAGCAAATAGACTCATGACATGACATATGTGTTTGTCTGCTGAACCATGCCCTGACTTCCAGTGGGCTATGTGAGACCCATGCACTGAATCCCAATGTCCTCAGCCATCCTCCTGCAGTAACCCTCCATTGTGGCTCAGTTGAAGCTGAATTAAATGATAGACTTGCTTCCTTGATTGATGAGAATGATTAAACTCCAATCATCATTTACTTGGCTGTCATTTTATCCAACTTCATTTACCAATAAGAGAATGATACTACTAAAATAATTATGATGGACTAGATAAGCAGTGCTCATCTGTAGACCCCCCCCCCTTTTTTTTCTTTTTTTTTGAAAGAAGAAAAAAGAACACATTAATATTACATTTAGGCATTTGGTTGACACTTTTATCCAGACAGACTCTCAGTGACTGCAAGAGTAGAAAAGATATGAGGACATTTAATCCCTCCACAATTTGGGAGGATATGAAATGCAGTCTTGATGAAGGGTTTTGGTAAAATACTTTCCCAAGCCCGCATAAATACAAGAATGAGGAGACCTTTAATACATCAAGCAGTGCAGGTTTCTCTAGGGATGTTTTTTTAAAATGGTAGGAAGCGTGCGAACAAAGAAATATCTACCAAGAATGAATAAATCTATAGAATGTTTCTTCTACATGAGTTAAATGATGTGCCTTTCTTTATAATCAAGCAAATTAGGGAAATTTGAAAAGGAAGAGCTTCAATGATGGTTGTGGAAAGTAGGGGTACTGAAGGTGCTGCAGCACCCCTAGGGGAATGTAGAAGACCTGTACGTCCACAACTACTAAGGAAGGAAAAAAAAATACATGTCTTTTTTTTTTTTTTAAATTAAGTTACATTTTTATTTAAATGATTTTTTTTTTTTTTAATACTAAAAACAATTGATTTTTGGTTGTTTAAGTTCAACCACATCTCTAATCTTCCTGTGAAAATGCAAAGAGAAATTTTGGATCTCTCAACAATCCATCAAAAATATCAAAATCTATAAGACCATCGGGATTATCTACATCTACAGTGACCAAAGTACTTGGACATTTATTAAGCTAGCAACTAGATGGAAACAACATGGTAAAAAGGTTAATCTGTGTAATTTTTTTTAGGGAAGATCATTTTTTCATTCTCTGACACTAGTTAGCCTTTCATTTGCTGTTATTGTGATCTAATGTCTTTGCTTTGTCTATGACCATTACAATGGTCAGTGCTCTTATTAAGATACATTTACGTACAGGATTTTGGGACTTTTTTTTTTAAATTTTGTCTTTGTTCACCATCACAGTGGATTTTAAATCATAGTGAAGTTTGTGATTGAAATACAGACTTTTAGCTTTAATTCAAGGGGTCTGATAAAAGTATTGCATGAACTGTTAAGGAATTACAGCCATTTTTATATATACACCCCCATTTTCAGAGGCACAAATGTAATGGGTCAATTGACTGACAAGCAGTATCATGGCCAGGTGAGGCCTTTTCTCTTATTATTTTATGACAAGCTATACAGATAAAAGCTCTGAAGTTGATTCCAAGAATTAAATTTTTGATCAGTAGCTGTTCACTGAATCTCTCAACGTTTGGTCCAAGGAGATGTTGAGGCAGGAGAAGGAGGCTATTATTAGGCTGATAAATCTAAGAGAGATAGCAAAAACTCCATTACTGGCCAAATCAACAATCTGAAATATTCTTTAAAATAAGGAACGCACTGGACACCAAAAGGCCTGGAAGACCATGGAAGACAAGTAAAGTGGATAATTACAGAATTCTTTCCGTGGTTAAGAAAAAAACCTTCACAACATTTGACCAAGTTAAGAACATTCTCTAGGAGGTAGGTGTATCGTTGTCAAAGTCTATAATCAAGAGGTGCACCATAAGGTGCAAACCACTGGTTGTTGGAGAGATAAAACCAAGATTAACTTTTAACAGAATGATGGGAAGAGGAAAGTGTGGGGAAGGAAAGGAACAGCTCATGATCCAAGGTATACCACGTCATCTGTTAAACATAGTAGAGGCAATGACATGTATGGCTGCCGACAGAACTAGGTTACCAGTGATTATTGATGATTTAACTGCTGATAGAAGTAGCAGAAGAATTTTAAAGTCTGCAGCGCTATACTTGCTGCTCAGATTCAGCCAAATGCTGCAAAACTGAACTTTATAGAGTAGATGGATAATGAGTATATTGCAAAAGCAACCAGAGTGCTTCAAGAGTTTTTCAAGGCGGAGAAATGGGATGCTTTTCAAGTCATTCACAAGAACTTTACCCAACAGAGCAGTTTTTCAGTTACTGAAGACAAAACTGAAGGAAGAGAGACCTACAAACAGGAAACAACCCAAGGCGGCTGCAGTAAAGGCCTGGCAGAGCATCTTAAGGGAGGAAACACAGTATTTGGTGATGTCCATGTCTTCAGGCAGTCATTGACAGCAAAATACTCAGCATTATAACAGTTAATCCAATTATTTTGTGCACAGAGGAAAAATTACAACAAAAAAGTCGGTGCCCTAAACTTATGGACTTAACTGTATTTTGTAAATCAGTTAGTGCAGAGCTGCTACAGTATAATGTTTGTTTATTTTGTGTACGCTTGTTATCAGATAAACAATGTTGGCGTGCATTATTGCTAAAGAGTGGAACCTTGCAGGTGTGCTCCCCCCTCTCTGTGGTGGGTTTACTATTAAATTACAGCACTGACGGTTGATGTTTCATCAGGTGTGTCCATGAGCTCAGTTACTGTTTTTTAAAAAATATTTTTCTACATTAGTATGATTTCATACACTGATGATTTTATTTAACTCATGTTTAAGGAGTGATTATAGAAGAAAAGGCATAACAAGTATATGTTTTACAGCATTTGTTGTTCGCACAGATCTTTTTCATATGGGCACTGTCTCATTGCTTCATTGTCACAGCACCTCCTACAAGAAACATGTCAACATGAGTTACATTAAACAAAATACTTCTCAAATGTGATTGGTCAGTAATGCTCAAACAACAGAAAAAAACTTCTCATGCCAAATATCTTATCCCCGGCCTACAGACTCTGCATACTCATGTTCCTTTTACAGAGATTAAAAGAAGACACCAAAATTACTAAGTATTTAGAGAAAGAGCATGGTTTAGGTAAAACATATCCTTTCAACAGCATTAACTCTGTCTTAGAAAGTCTTTCTGGAAGAAAACCCTAGAGAAAAACATCGCCTAAGTGTCCATCTACCCACCTAACTAGACTTGGAAATAGATTTGTCCTACTTGCCAAAATTAAATGCTGGTGTCAGTTTAGATCAGTGATGGCAAATTAAATACATTTTTTTGAAGTGCACATTTTAAACACATCACATGGTACGACTTGGGCGTATTCAAATCTTATAAATTGCTTCCATTTGGGCACGTCAGTGTGAAAAGTTGCTGAGCACATCTCAATCCTTGCCATAGCTTTTTGTACAAATTGAGCCCATTTTTTTGTGGCCTACAGTCTATTTGCCTACATTTTGACAAATCACCACCATTACAAGTATGCAGAACGAGCTGTTAACAGTCCCAAAGGAAGCACATGGTGGCACAGGCAGCTATAACTGGACTATTTTGATACTGAGGCAAACTTAAAAAGACATAATGATCATAAGGCTGGAGTTGCTCAGGATTGTCATTTTTCCATAAGATTTCAAAGTGAACTTATGTGTTTAACCTGCAAAGTCTAAAAATACGGTCCTCATCCTGTCAGATCTGACAGCTTAAAGAAAAGATTTTTGAACACCCAAATCCATGCTGCAGATGACAACAGATAATCTATATTTGCATTGCAAGCATTGTTGTTTTTAAGGAGAAACTGAAATACTGTATGATTACTATAATTACATATATATCCTCATGATTATTATGGGGTAAGACAAAGATAGCAAGAAAACAAATGGCACTTCAGTGAATTATTAGGCAAAAGAAACATTATAAAGCGTTCGATTGATGATGCTCACAAAGGCAGTGATTACACCTTGGAAGAAAGAGCTGAAATCTTATTTAGCTGCTGTATTCTGCTTCTTCTTCACATAATACAATCAGAGTTGCCCTTGTTACATAAATAGTATAATGATACGATGTGAGGACCTGTAAATGTTAATTACATATAAAATTGCTGTTTCCGTGTCCACAAGCTTAGCCGTAGCCAAAAAGAATTAGTCTGAATAACTATCAGTTTTCAGCTGTTTTTTTTGCAAGGAAACTTTCTACTCACCAGTTTTTGTTTTATAAGACGCGAGCTGTCTATTTCATCATGCAACACTGGCTGCACTAATATCTATTCTTCCCGCTGATCCTGCATGAAGTTAGACAAAAGTGTCAAAATTTCCTGCCTTAAAGAAGGGCAACTAAAGGAAGGAAGCACACTTCGAAGCAGACAGATTTAACCTTTGGTGAAATCAAGAGACAGTGCTGTCAGGAAGCAACACACTGTCATAACAGCCTGTCATCACTTCCTCAAGGTGTGAGCCGAGGGATTGCATACATGCGGAGGGCCCTTGATTACCATTAACGTTCATTATGCATGGGGGGGAACTTTTATCAGAATCCATTAAATGCTAGAACATCTTTTGTTAAGGAACACTTCAAAAATACTTAATGAAAGAACACTAAAAAAAGCAAAGCTGCCTGTTCTTGCTTTCAATGTTTGTGCCCCTGCCTGAGCTATGTGAAAGTGAACACACAAGGGGTTTTAATTAAACTATTAATAAAGTAACAATAAGTGGTCATCTATAGCCACTATTCGGATCATCTGCTTATGGAGGGAAGCTAGTCAGAGGATGCAATCTGGTGAAAAAATAAAGTTTTCACTGGACTCTATTCAGTCCTGTGAAAGATTAAGTGTACCCTCACTGCTTCCATTGAAATTAAGAGGGTAAGTAGCAGCCAGGTCCTGCTAATCTAAAACACTTGATTACCTGATTACCAGCAAGTTTGAACAGCTCTATAAAAGCAGAAGTTTTGGCTGGTGCTGGTCTGGAACATTCAGGTGTGTGTTACTGCAGTTCTGAGGAAGTAAGACATCAACAGTGATATTAAAGAAGAGACTGTTGCTGCCCATCAGTCTGGAAATGGTTATAAGGCAATTTCCAATCAATTTTAGGTCCATCACTCTACAGTGAGAAATATTATTCACTAGTGGAAAACATTCAAAGATATTTGAAAATCTTCCCTGGAGTGGATATTCCAGCAAATTCCCCACAAGGTCAGACTGTGCAATGTTCAGAGAAAATTGTAAAAAAACCAAGAGTTACATCTCAGATTCTACAGGCTTCAGTTAGCATTATACATTTTAAAATTCATGACTTTACAATTAGAAAAGACTGAACAAGTATGGCTTCTTTGGAAGGGTTGCCAGGAGAAAGCCTGTTCTCTCTTAAAAGAACATGGAAACACAACTTAGGTTTGCAAAGCTGCATCTGAACAAAGCACAAGACTTCTGGAACAATGTCCTTTGGACAGACTAGACCAAAGTGGAGATATTTGGACAGAATGCACAAATGACAACTAAACAGAGGATACTGGCACAAACACTTCATACCATCTGTTAAGCTTGATGGTGGAAGGGTGATGAATTGGGTTTGTGTTGCTGCCATGGGACCTGGGCAGCTTGCAGTCATTGAGTTCACCATAAAGCCTCTGTATGCCAAAAGGCAGGTGTGTCAAATGTGAAGCCATCTGTCTGACAGCTAAAGCCTGGCTTGAATTGGGTTATGCAACAGGACAATGATCCCACAGTAGAACAGTAGAAAATCTACAACACAATAGCTGAAAAGGAAAAGAACCAAGGTGATGTAATGGCCCAGCCAAAGTCCACACCTCAACCCCATTGGTATGCAGTGGGATAACTTCTAATGTTGTGTATAAATGAAGATGCAAGAGACTAATAAAGTCATGCAGAAGATGATTACTTTACGTTTTTGCTGCTGAAGGTGGTTCTTCAAGCTATTGAATCATGAGGTGGATTTAATTTTTCTACTTGACTACATAGTCTTTTTTCCCACATGATTGTATAAACAGTCTGTATTTAATCATAGAACTAACTTCAAGCATCTAAACAAATACCCATGGGTTTTCCACATTTCAAAATTCTATAAATCTCCTTTTAACAAGGCATTTTTAGCACTGAACCACTGCAACAGGAGAAGCTGACCAAAACGGAAATTCTTGTCTTACAGATGCTCAGACTGGAGCAATGAAGGATGCTTAAAGCACTGATGCTGTAGGAGCCAAATGCTTGCTGTAAATGGCTGATCAAAAGACAGCATTAGCAGCTCAGTGAAACTAAACTCTAATGAGCATGAAACTGCAACTCTCTGTCTCCTGTTCATACATTCCAATCAGGGGCTTTAAGGGCAGTGTATACATATCTTTAAGCTAAATATTTGTGGCTTTATGTCATGTAGGGTGATTAGTGGTGTTCTATCCCTGTGTGCCTGATTTGATGGTGACCTGCCAAAAGACTGCAGAAGAAAATTACCAGAAGCTGACTCATTACATCAGATGGAAATGGTTTTTTAAAAAATATATTATACACTTATCCGTTACGATGAAAATAAAGCCAAAATAATTTGGGGGCAGAGAATGTCTATATAAAAGCACATAGAATATGTATGATCCTGCATGTGCATAGAGGAGACTCAAGCTTTTCGTGTAGGCTGCACTGTGCCTCCTGTAATTATACTGTGATGGCTCTTGTAGAAACACTTAATGTTCTGTCTAAAATAAGAAAGCATTAAAAGGTAACACTGTGCAGGACTATAAATATTTAACAGAGTTAAACTTCTTCTTCTTCACATTTCAGTCTTGCTTGAATTGATAATACCTGTGGTTTCTGTATTGCAAAGCGTCATTAAAGAGCTCCTTGGTCAGGTAGAACAGAGTGGTCAAACAACTGCACTCTGTTTTAATAGTGAAGTCAGTCATTACTAACTGCAAGAGTGATCTAATTTCACATAGTTTTCTACACACCACAATAAAGCTGCCTTTGCAAAGCAGTTGCAGCCTTTTGCCCGCAGCACTTCAGTTAATCGTGCTCTGCTCCTTCTCTTTCTCCATTACTCCCTTGGAAGAAAACATATCCTGACCCACTGAAGAAAAAAAATACCATAAATGATCGTCTTTTGAAGTCACATTTTATGATCAGTGCTAACACACTGTGTTCCCTGTGGCTGCTTCACAATAAAAGCTGCCCTGTGTTTTGCCAGTTGAAACAGTGCCATTAGGATCTTCTGTCTGCTTGAGCAGTAACTTAATACAGTCTGGGTGCAGCGGTGAAAAAATAGAAACTGTTAACAGTGGGGCTGTTATCTGTGACAAAAAATAACAGTGTGGATTGCATGGATGTATTGTTTCACACGAATCCCTTGTGTTTTTCTGAATCCAAGACAAGTATGGGAGTCTTTACCCCTACTATTCAAACCTACTAAATAAAGAGGCAGTTACATTTGTCATGTGTAGACATACATACATACAAATATACATACATCATGACATCATGAGAAGAGAATGGTCCAGAGCATAGTCAATGAGCTGTCCTGCCTCTACACAGGAAGGCAAAACAGGCATTGCTGCACTGGAACCAGGTTCCTTTGGCAGAAAGTCAAACAGGTGCTTTAGCGGATGGGCAGTGATGGACGCGTTCTACCTCACACTTTTTCCTTGCTCTGGTGTTGTATGGCTTCTAGGGTACATGGAAAGCAGCTGGTGACCAGCAACTCCATAAGCCACAGACACACTGCCATCCTGACTTGCATAATGTAGACAACGATCTGTGACAAATTATGCGTAATGCATCTGACAAACTGAATTGATGAAAATTGTTTGTGACAAAAAGGGTTTCTGATGTCAACACAAAAACTAACACATCCTGTGTACAGGTCTCGCTGATTTCATTTCAGTTGTACTCACTGGTTTATTGAATTCAACATATCCACTCTCAGTTCTAACGCACTGCAGACTCTAAGGCTGGGTATATAAAATTGGGTTTTGGGGGATCTCAAATCAGGGATGGACAATGTAAAATAATGGCAATGAAATCTTTGTTCATGGGTGGTGGGACAACCTAACATATTTTTCAATATAAGTATTGTTATTAATGCTTGGATGGAAATTGCTTGCACACGATGACTGCGTGAAGTCTAGGATCCATGGACATTGTTTCCTCCCTTGAGATGCTCTCCAATGTCTTTACTGCAGCCGCCTTCAGTTGCTGCTTGCTTGTGTGTCTCTCTGCCTCCAGTATGGTCTTCAGTCAATGAAAAGCTCTTCTGCTGAATTGAGCTCAGGTAAATGACTTGGCCATTTAAGAATATCCAATTGCTTTGGCTTGAACAGGCCTCACTTCAGTTGTCTCATTACTTTTGTAAATGGGGGACTATGTATGCAAACAGCTGTAATTCTTCAAGCGTTTGTGCAATTCTTGGACAAACCCCCTGAATTGAAGACAAAAGTCCGCACTTCAATCACATTTTGACTGTTTGATTTTAAAATCCACTGTGTGAGTGTACAGAGGCAAAAGTATAAAATCAAAAGTGTAACTGTTCCAAACCGGTTGTCATAAAACACGTGCTGCAGGACACTGGCAACTCAGTTTATTAGGTTTAATAAAGAGGTACAATGAAAAGGAAAGTGCAGTAATGTGCAACAGGGAATCATTTTCAGGATCAGGGAGAATATAGTTTTTAGTGCACAGTTCTTCTCCAGGCTCGTGGAAAAACTTGACAGACCGGGTACCAGCAACTCAGTTAAAACTGAGGTGTGGGCATGAGGATGGGTCAGGCAGATGGCACTGGAAGTTCCAGGTGGGATATCAGATATATATATAGATATCAGCAGACTCAGCAGGGAAGTATAATGCTAGTGCTGACAGAGTACATAATTAAAATAAACAAATAAACCAACCCAAATGTCATTATATCAGATTTTCACTTCTCTATTATGACAGTCAAAAAAAACAAAAAAAACCCAAAAACATATTTCAGGGTTGAAATTGCTTTGTTTTCTGTTTGAGTATGGTGGCACTTGTGTCCACCAATATTACACAATAAGGAAGACATATATAATATTGTCTACTGGAATATATATATCCACTGCTCAAAAAACTAAGGGAACACTTTATCATTACATGCTCCCTCTTCTATTCACACATGTGAGCAGTTTTGCACATAGCACATGTGAGAGAGCTGAAAAATTCCTTATTCGCTGTGGCATCGTCATCACAATAAGGTACTGGTGCTGGGTTGCACAGTCCAGCAACCCAGCACCAGTTGTGACAAACAAAAGCTAGACAAAACTCAGTCAGGAGGGGTTAAAAAGAGAAAGCAATCATCTGTGGCCAGCACCTGCAAAACTATTCCCTTTTTGGGGACTGTCTTGTTGTCGCCTCACCAGTGCACCTGTTGACACTTTCATTTGCACCAAAGCACGTAAGATGGATTCACAATGGTTTATGCCTCCTAACTGGGTAGGGAGATTGATATAGAGACCATCTACTCACTGACAGTCAATAGAAATTTTTTGAGGTTTACTTACTACACATAGAGTTGCGCAGTTGGACTGTTGATGTGGGGGTTATGCTTCCCAGGTTTCTCCTATGTTTTGTGCCTGCCAGGGCAGAACTGGTCCCATGGGTGCTGGATCCTGATATAACGATCTTGGTCCGGTGTTGTGACTCCTTCCTTACCAGGACGCTGTCTGTCATCCACAGACCCAGTGGTATTGCAACATTCAATCAGGTTCCTGATGGTTAGCTGGGAGCAGGCTATTCATCATGCCACCCTGCACCATACCCAGGGCCCTCAGACATTCATCTCTTGAAAGTCATGGCATTTTGACTTGCACAGAAATGAGAATGGTGGCCTTTTTTGTGTCTACAGATAGGGTTTGTAAACCAGTGCCTAAAATCTGTGCATAGCCTTTGCTGATTGCTGGAATGGCACTTGGTCCAATTTTGCAAACTGAGTAATCCATGGGCAATGAAGCATGTTAACAGCACAACACACCAACCAAGCAAGCAGCCATACAAAAATAAATATAACTCCACCATCATTTTATTTTGAAGGAATAAAAATATATCAACTACACTCTACTTGAAAGCTTTAACTATCAGTGTACATTGGACTTTATGTAAAAGAAGAAGGGGACAGTTTTAATAATAGTCAAATTTGCATCATGATGGCATTATCTACCAATTTATCTTCCAAAATATTCAGATAAGGAAAACAACTGCCATACAGTCTGCCTGCACCCAGTCACTGTTGCTATTTACTGTACATTGATACTAAATCTAAAGCGAGCTTTAGGTAAGTTTAACGTTTAACAAAAAAGAGAGAGAACTTCACTGTTTTTTCTTACCTCAGAAGACTTACTCTTGGGATTTTGTTCTGAAGTCTGAGGCCTTTGAAGCTATTTTTGACTTGCTCAACCTACTTTTGAAATGACATTCACATTTTTGCTCTCTTTCCTCCCTTTTTTGAGCCAAGGAATAATCTTACTTGACACAACCTTTGGTCTATTATTTTGAGAGAGGATGGGGGTTAAGAGGCTCAAAATCGACTATGAAGTGTTGTTGAGGCTTTCTGCGCTGACTACAGGAGTCTGGAGATTTATCCTCTTATTTCATGTATATACGAGCTTGTTCTTAATTCGCCTTTTGGCTTGATTTATCGTGATCCCCTCTGAAAGCTAATTGCATGTCAAAAACAGTGGATCTCAGAGATTAAAAAAAATATGAATTACTGGCTAAACAATACAGACAATGGTCAGTATTGGGGTATTTAACATAGGATAGACAGCAAGCACAATATAGAAAAGTCAAAGAAAAATCATTGCAGCCATGCCAAACAGTCAGTAGCACTTGGCTGTGACACAAAACTGAATAATAACCAAAAAAGCAAAAAGTGTGTAAAAATAAACAGAGCGCTTTACTAGTCTATCTCAGTGTAACAGCCATGGCAAACACAGCATTAGCAAACAAGATTAGCTTTACATTGCTGTCACAATACTCCAGCGTATGATGTAATAAGTATTTTAATAATGCCATCCATCGTGACTTCCAGATAGAGCTGTTCCATGAGTTCATTTAAACCGAAAATTTGACAGCTGCTGTCATTATATATTCATTGGGAGTCAATTAAGTCAGTGAATCAATTAGCAGAATGAGCACTATGTATGTGATATCTTTTTAATTACTTGCTAACATTTTATGTCCTCACACCATGTGGTCTCTGTGTCTGTTTCTTCCTCTTTTTCTCTTGCTTTGACTCTAGCCATTACCAGGAGGGAGGGGTATCAATGCCAGCAGACAAACCCCAGCTATTGGCTCTCAGTGTGTGCCAGTTCAAGGATATGACAGGAAAAGAGGGAGAGAGAGAGAGAGCGGAGGACTCCACTTTGAGCCCTGCTGTCCTCTTTTACAGTAGCTCCACTCTCCCCTCCCCTCTACCTCCTCCCTGTTTTTCGGCTTCCTCCCGCCAAGTCTCCTTTTCTAGTGTGTTAGCTCTGCCTCACGGAGCGCTGCAACGTGCTGCGACCACGTGCTGCCGGCCACCTCACACCACGGACTGGAACCTTGACCTCACATCACCCAACCCACACTACCCCCAAGTGTTCTCTTTTCCCTCCTCATCCCCTCCCTCCCTCTTGTTCCTGAATCCCCCCCAAACTGTCTCACTTATTCCTCCCTGCCTCTTTTTTTTTCCTCTCCCTTTCCCCGTTCTCTTCTTCTTCCCCCTCTCTTTCCCCAGTCAGAGTGCATCCTGCTCTTGCTGGCAGTGTTAAGACGGGCGCCTGTGACTGGAATCCCTCATTACTCTGGCGAAAGTGACAAATCAACAAAGACATGCAACCCCTCTTTGTGCTATGTATCTGCCTCTCGCTGTGTGTGCCACAGCACTTTTCACATACGGACACATTCTCATATGATAATGATCAAAGTAAGCATTTGCTATAGCTTGCTGTCATTTCGTTCCCTGTTAAAGCTTGTGGCGGATGCATAATTTGCATGCTAATCAATACTAATGTGGGCGTGAGGGGAGGGGCTTCTAAAATGCTGGCTCTCTGGTGTGTTCTAATTCCACGCATTAAATTAGCACCTATATTGTTTTCTGCCACTTCCATACACTGCAATGTTCTCCTTTTAATTAACACTGGTGAAGCATCAACTGATGGTTTTAATGGCTAACTCTCATTACTTATTGTCACTTTTATCTTCATCACAGTTGCTAGCATTGTCACAGATGTAGTGCAATTAAATATACATATCACACAAGCAGCACTATAATGTACATGTGAGTCTCGCCTTACCGCTAGAGTGAGCTCATTTCTGCCAGTACAGCACCATCCTTAATGGTGAAGATAAGAAAACACAGCAGAATTCAACAGACTAAAACATTATGCTGTACACTGCCATAATTCTTAATGGCATGGATTCAACAAGGTACTGGAGTTTTTGGTTGATATTCATATGATTCCGCCCCCCCCCCCCCTTC
>VUQH01060748.1:0-11620 GCA_015106775.1 Etroplus canarensis | reverse complement strand
GCAAAACCTGGATGAAATCATCTCAGCCTGAGCTGTCCATCAGAGGGACAGCTCAGGCTGTCAAGCTCATACTACTCCACCCTGCCTGCGCTCTCTTCTTCACCTCTCTTGTGTTCTGTCTGGTGCTTTGGATGGTTGCTCCAAGGTATTTAAACTCATCCACCTTCACCACCTCTACTCCTTGCACCTTCACCGTTCCACCTGCCTCCCTCTCATTGTAAATAGTGAAAAAATGAACTTTTCTGTTATCAATTTGAATACTAGATAATAATGAAAAAAACATTTTATTTCCTTTTTTTTTTTAATTTTTGTGTAGTGTCCTGGAAGAGACACAAGCTGCTTCCACTATGAGAGGGTTATGTCAGAAATTGCATCCAGCGGGCCGGTTTGGACTCTTTATCGGGCCTGTTGTGGTCCGCGGGCCGCATGTTTGACACCCCTGTGTTACGCAATGGTTTTCAAGGGACTTTCATCCAGGAACACCCACAAGGGGGAGACAGAATATGCTGAAAAATACGTCAGCTCTTGGGAAACGGTAAATAATCCCAGGTGTGTGCGGCGTAATGTATGGGAAGGGTAAAATACTTTTTGTTAATAATAAAAAAAGAAATAAAGAATAAAATGTTTTAATTGTATTCGCTTCCATACACGTGTGGTTTAGTTCAGCCCTTTAAAAAGCCATTTTCAGTTTGAATTTGTCCGCATAAAACCCACCTGCGCGCAGTCTCCCTGCTGTTAAAGCGTAGCGAATGCGTAGTGAATGCCATATTTCCATATGAGGAAGCGCACGTTGCGTAACGCTGTCTGACGTCAGAGCCAGTCACAAGACCGGGCTCTGTGAGCGGAGTGCGGCGAGAGACCGCGGGGCGGCTGGTTCTCAGTTGGTGTTATGTAGCGTCTCAGAGGCACAAGTGGCGCCATGGCCGCCCAGTACCAACTCTTGCGGGTCTTTGGGAGCGGAAGAGGCGACGTTTCTCCTTAAATCTCTGACAGTTTTCACGGCGCAGGACTGAGGCACCCGGGGGCTGTTGGTATTGTATCACCGTGTGTACGCGGCGGCGGCTGTCTGGTTCGCTCAGCCGAACACCTCCGGCGGGTCAGCGTAGTGTGCTCGCGTCGACGCTTGAGCTAGCGGGGCTGCTAGCTTGTGCCGGTTTGTGCGGTGGGAGCTGGTGATGTTGTCCGTGCTGTCGTACGGGAGACTTGTTGCCAGAGCTGTCATCGGCGGACTTTCTCAGACAGACAGCCGCGACTACAGCCTGGTGACGGCGAGCTGCGGCTTCGGCAAGGATTTCCGCAGAGGCATCCTGAAGAAAGGGATGTGCTATGGGGACGACGCGTGTTTCATCGCCCGTCACAGATCCGCCGACGTTTTGGGTGAGTGTTTGCCGTACAAACATGAGAGGAGCGATGCGACATCGCTGCGTGTACGCAGGCTGTGACGCGGGTGACCGGTCAGGGGTCAGGGCTCAGGGCTCGAACCCCTGGTACAGAGGGGTGGGCTGCACGCGGTTTGTGTAACACCCTCAGAATCAGTTACCTTCAGAAGTCACGTGATCTAAGTATATGAACAGCTGTTCTAAAAAGGCCCCGCAGGCTGCAGTCCACAGCATGAAGACCAAGGGGCTTCACGGACGGGTCAGGGGCAAAGGTGTGGAGAAGTACAGATCAGGGTCGGGTTATAAAAAAAAATCATAAATAAGGCCTTTTGGCCATCAAGAAAACGCTGTCTGGCACCAACCGGACACTTCCCATCACCCCAAGAACACCATCCCCACAGTGAAGCATGGTGGTGGCAGTATTGTGCTGTGGGGATGCTTTTCATCAGCAGGGACGAGGAAACTCCTCAGAATTGAATCAGGGTTGAGTTATAAACACCCAGGCGGCATTAACTCCATCATTAGAAAATGGAATAGCGAAAGGCACCACTACAAACCTGCCCAGAGAGGGCCGTCCAGTAAAACCCGCAGACCAGGCAAGGAGGGCATTGATTAGAGAGGCAACAAAGAGACCCTGAAGGAGCTGGAAAGCTCCACAGTGGACGCTGGTGTAGCTGTCTGTAGGACCGCTATACGCTGTACATTCCAAAGAGCTGAGCTTTACACAAGAGCGGGCAGAAAAAAAGCCAAGAGAGCATGTTTAGTGTTGGTCAAAAGGGCATGTGGGACACTCTCCAAACATATGGAGGAAGGTCCTCTGGACAGATGAGACTAAAATTGAACTTTCTGGCCATTGAGAAAAACACTGTCTGGTGCCAACCCAACATCTCTCACCGTCCCAAGAACACCATCTCCACAGTGAAGCATGGTGGTGGCAGCATCATGGTGTGTGTGTGTGTGTGTGTGTATATACACACCTGTTATGAAAGGTCCCCCATGTCTACAACACAGCCAAGAACAAGGAGCTCTCCAAACGGGTCAGAGACAAAAGCTGTGGAGAAGTACAAATGAAGGTGGGTTATATACAAGTATTCAAAATTTTGAATATCCCGTCGAATGCAGTTACATCCATCATCACAAAATGGAAAGAATGTGGAGCCACAACAAACCTGCCTAAAGAGGGATGTCAGCTGAAACTCACAGACCCAGCGAGGAGGGTAATAATCAGAGAGGCAATAAAGATACTTTTGCAAGCCACTGTATGTAGGCTTGGACTTGAACTTGTACTGGGTACGTATTACATGGAGCAGTCAAAAAACAATACAGGCTTTAAAATCTGCTCCACTGGGGGTTGATTAAAAAGACTCTTAACACGCAAGCCTTAATCTTATATAAGCCTATTATAGAAGACCTCTGAAGCTTTTATGTATCTTTTATGATCTTCGTCTGTGTGCTCAATGAGTTGTTCTAGATGTTTACCAGAAATCGGGACATTATTCCAAAAAGTGTTTTTTGTCACATTTACTTAGCTGCGTGTCTGATTTGAGCCGGCCTCTTTCTCAGCTCTGGCACAGGGTGAGGAGACTCATCCATGTATGGTCAGGGGAGCAGATGTCTGCGTCCTGGGAGTAACAAGACTAGGGTTTCCTTTCTAGGAAAATCTTGGACCCGACTTAATGCTCCTCTAGGGACAAGAGCTCTTGTTGAAACCAAAATAAGCAGGGCATGTTTCTGTAGTAAGATTAATGAAGGTGTCCCTGATGGATCTCATGCACTTAAGTGAGGGACAGACTTTTAGGTTGTTGAGCTGCGTTAAATCACAGCAAATTTTTCCAGCAATGTGGAGCACTGAAGCAACCGATGCCCTCTGTAGAGGACTTGAACGACTCTGTGGTTACTTGGTTTCTTGATGTTTGTCTTTCATGTATGCATCGTTTGCATCTTGCTGAAAGTGCTTGTTGTTTATCAAGCAGCTGTGAGGTGTTGTTCTTTAGGCTCACGTGTGGTATGTTAAAAATAATACACGTACTCCAGTGTTATTTCAACTTAAAAGTCTCTGGCAGTTAATGGGAACACTGAGTTCCTTTGTGGGTTTTTTGAAAGCATTATGCACAACCCCAGTTCCAAAAATATTGGGACGCTGAGTAAAATATAAATAAAAACACAATGCAAGGATTTACAAATCTCGCAAATGAATATTTGTTTCACAAAAGATAATAGAATACATATTGCATGTTGAAAGTGAGACATTTATCTGCTTCATGAAAAATACTGGCTCATCTTGAATTTTGATGGCAGCAACACGTCTCAAAAGTTGGGACAAGGTCAACAAAAGGCTGGAAAAGTAAGTGGGACTAAAAACAAACAGCCGGAGGAACATGTTGCACCTAATTAAGTTAATTAACAACGGGCCAGTAATGTGATTGGGTATAAAAAGAGCACCTTAGTCACCTTTGCAGAGTCTCTCAGAAGTAAAGATAGGCAGAGGTTCAGCAATCTGCCAGAAACTGTGTCTACAAATTGTGGCGCATTTTCAGAATAATGTTCCTCAATGTAAAATTACAAAGACTGAATATTCCATCATCTACAGTCTGGAAATCATGAACACTGTGTCCTCTGGACTAAAGAGGAGTGGGGCCATCTGGTTTGTTATCAGTGCTCAGATCAAAAGCATCTCTGATGGTATGGAGGTGCATTAGTGCCTATGGTACTGGCAACTTGCACATCTGGAAAGGCACCATCAATGCTGAAAGGTATATACAGATTTTAGAGCAACATATGCTCCCCACCAGGCAACGAAGGAAGGCCTTGTGTATTTCAGCAAGACTATTCTAAACCGAATACTGCTGCTGTTACAACAGCATGGCTTCATAGAGGAAGATAAAAATGGCTGTGGTTAACACATATTTCAAGAAGAGGAAAGAAGGCGGCTTCATAGAGGACTAACCTGTCCAGACCTTTTACCAACTGAAAACATTTGGCACATGAAACGCAAAATACCACAAAGAAGACCTATATCAGACAAGAATGGGACGACAGTCCTCTCCCAAAGGTCCAGCAGCTTCTCTCCTCAGTTCCCAAATGTTTAACAGACTGTTGCTAAAAGAAGAAGGGATGCTACACAGTGAGAAACATGGCCCTGTCCCAACTTTTTTGAGATGTGTTGCTGCCGTCAAATTCAAGATGAGCAAGTACTTTTCATGAAACAGTAAAATGTCTCACTTTCAACATTTGTTATGTTTTCTGTGTTCTTTTGTGAACAAAAGATTGGTTTTTGAGATTTGAAAATCATTGCATCGTGTTTTTATTTATATTCTATTCAGGATCCCAACCTTTTGGGAGTTGGGGTTGCATGTTACACATTGACTGGTAATGACTGTAGATAGGGTTCATTCCCTATAATAAAGGATTAAATGAATATTTCCCATAATGAAATGAACTCCTGTCTGATTTTTAGGTGTGGCGGACGGTGTAGGTGGTTGGAGGGACTATGGCGTGGATCCATCACAGTTTTCGGGTACACTGATGAAGACGTGTGAGAGGCTAGTGAAGGAAGGACGCTTCGTACCCAGCAACCCTGTGGGAGTCCTCACTACCAGCTATTATGAGTTACTGCAGAACAAAGTGCCACTACTGGGTGAGTGCAGCCACTGGAATCACAGGCGTTCACTTTTTAAAGGGAGCCGTGCCTACTTTCACTTGTTGCAAAAACACTTTAACAGAGGCTGGATTCTATTACTGTGTCCTAGAATGAAATCCGTGTTCCTCATCTGTGTTATCTAAACACAACCAGCACCATTATTCCACTCATATGCAGCTGATATTGTTCTGCTATGTAGATCTGAGTACAAGGTGCCATTCTTAATACCCGCACAGAGTTGAGTTCAAATCCCTACAGGGTAGAACTATATTAAGTTTGTGCCACTTTACTTTTTTATTTCATTATTTGCCTTCTTATACCATGGCTCAAAGAATCATGAGCTGGATTCGGCTAGAAGCCTGAAACTTGGCCCAGTCACTGTAAACTATGTACAGATGCTTCCCTAGTAACATGAGCCCTAACAGCCAGATGGTAGTAAGGTGAGTTAAAGGACAAAACATTCAATATTAGAAAAGCCACGTCTCTCTGTTCTTCAGGTCTTGGAAAAGTCCAGCTACAGATGATGTGCCAAAGATCGCTGCTTCAACACTGAGTTTCCAAAAGATTCGCATCTTCAGGTTCAGGGTACTACATTTAGCAATCCCCCTTCCCCCTGGGAATAATAAAGGATTCTTATTCTGATATCTGTACCAGTAAATTTAGTTTGCAGTTGGCAAATTGTACCTCATCACTTACATTTTTTTTACAGAAGACCGAGGCAACAAATGCCATATTACAACTCAATACAAAGAGTACAAAAAAGGCCTTTTGAATCATAAAGGTCTACTGTGATTTTTCACAGCTTAAAAACTGTGAAATACTGTCAGGTGGCATGTACTTTTTTCAAATCAAATCTGGTTTTGATTTGCGATAGAACAAATTGTCTGAATTAATGGACAGCATTAATCAAAGCCTCTTCACAAAGGCCGTGACTTAGCAGGAAAGGCTGTAACCATTCAAGTAATTCAAGATAACTCAGTTACAAAAAGTCCTCAGGAAAAATTCTTTGCGTCGTTTGTACTGCGCAGAGGTCACGTGTTTCAAACGGAGGACTTTTATTTTTTGCTTTCACACAGCGTGCTTACGTTGCATTAAATTTAGCAGGCTTGATTTGATGGCACAATGGGGGAAACCAGAGGAAACGGCGAGGAGCAAAGTCAGAGATGTAGAAGAGAATTTTCTAAAGTTTGGGACCATCTGAAGCGCAAAAAGATCAGAATAACAAAAATGAAAGTACCGTTTCGTAGTGTCCATCCATTTTCTTCCACTTATCCAATTCAGGGTCGTGGGGGGCGCTGGAGTCTATCCCAGCTTTCATGGGATGAAAGGTGGGGTACACCCTGGACAGGTTGCCAGTCTGTTGCTGAGCCAACAGAGAAAGAGAGACAACCATTCACGCCTACAGTCAATTTAGAATCGCCAATTAACCTAACCCCTTTGCATGCCTTTGGACTGTGGGGGGAAGCCAGAGCACCTGGAGAGAACCCACACAAGCATGGGGAGAACATGCAGACTCCACACAGAAGGGCCTAAGCTGGCTATCATATAGTAGGGTCTCTGGTGATTCCAGTTTCTGCTATACAGTGTGTTATTTTACCATAATAGCAAGTGATTAAACATCTCAACAGAAAGCACCTAGTCTATGCATTCAGTCCAGTGCGGAACTAAGCGCAAAGGTTTAACTCACATTTACAACTAAAAATAGACCTGCAGTTGAAGCGTATTCAGAAGCATGCGTTTGAATGAAAAGTATTACAAGTTTCAGCCCAAGCAGCTGTCATTTTTCTCAACTAAAAGTCTGATAACACAACAGCAGCGGAGATGACGCTGACAGAGTTGAACGTGGAGCCACACGCACAGCGAAGCACCAAGCGACTGGGCCGCTACCAACCTGGCAGGCTCAGGTGGAGAAGGTTTTTGTAGCATCCTCAATAGCAGCGCTTTACTGTAATCGCCATTAAAACCTTTACTGGTAAAAAGCTAGTCGGAGTCCTTAATCAAACCACCTGTTCAACAAGCTCAAACGTGAGGAGCAGTATCCAGCACCGCTTGTTTTACACAGCGACACTTCTACAGTAAAGCTACAGAAGTTGAAGTAAAAGCCGTGTGTGTACACGTAACTGTTACTTTAGTTTGACATGAAATTTAAATTTGGCAGCTTGCTGCAGGTTGACAGCAGCCACAACATTTTGCTGTGGTGATAGCTGCAGCATGCAGGGCTGAGTCTAAAAGTGGACATGGGGTATACGCGACTAGAATTATTTCAGAGCTTTACTAACATTTTGCATTTTATTTTTCACATTTTATTTTAAAAAATATTTTAGAGCTTTTTCCCCTTGGGACCATAAAATATGCACATGACCAGCAAAACTCGTGAGCCACTGGCTTTTTAAGTACTTTTATTTGGCTTTACTGTATAGTGTTGTGGTTTACAAATTCCCCTGGTAAGTAAAAGGTCCCTGGTTCGATTCCAGATGGGGACACAAGCCCCCATCACCATGGAGGGTTACGTCAGGAAGGGCATCCCGCAGAAAAACCTCTCCCAAATTACTAACGCGGACTAGTCCGCTGTGGCGACCCTTTCAGGAAAATACAAGGGAGCGGCCGAAGGTACTGTTGGATACTTTTTTGTGTTTATTTTTCCATTTAAGAAAATGTTCTCTTTCAAAACAGATTCTTTTCAGTTTTTTTTTGACAGATATTCAGTTTAACTATTAAAAATGTTGCATCTTCTACAAAGGTAACCGACGATTCTTTTATTTTGAGAGCCCTTTCTTTTTCTCTTTTGAATACTTACTATTGCTCTTTGATTTCAGAGCCATCTTGGCACCGGTTTTGACAAAGGGTCTACCAAATCATTTTAGACCCAACCCTCAGGGGTCATAAATGTACCACAAACGTTTACCTCAAAACCTGGAAGCCCAAGAAGTAAAAAAACAACTATATATGTTCTACAAATAAAGAAAAAGGATTTTTAGCAAATGTAAATATTAAACCCAAGTGACATCTACTCCTTGCATTTATAAAAATGCACCTTCGGCTGCTCCTTTGTGTTTTCCCGAAGGGGTCGCCACAGCAGATTAATACACATTCGTAATTTGGCAGAGGTTTTACGCTGGATGCCCTTCCTGATGCAGCCTTCCATGGTGAGAGGGGCTTGTGTCCTCACCTAGAAGTGGAACCAGGGACCTTGTAAGGTGAATGTGTAAACCACTATGGGGACACCCGATTTGGTGCAGAGCCTTCTGGGGTTATTGCAGAAAGGTGTGATTGGTTCAGAAACGAGGAGCAACTAAAAATCGTAGCAGAAGATGGCCTATAACCCAGGTTGCGGTGGAGCCATCCTGATTAAGTGCAGTAGAGGCATCCTGCTCCATCTCCTGTATGCAAACAGTGCCTCTTCTTGGCTTTGTCAGCCTGCTCTTCCATCCATGGCTTTAATTTTGGGCAGCTTGCAGCTATATTTTGAGTATGTTTAATAAAGCTGCACACTCTAGGAAGCCTGATCTCCCTACTCGTTGCATCTGATTTTGTTTAAAAGCTCAGTAAACAAATTCAGATTCGTGCCGTGCACCGTGCAGGGCAGTGGATTTCAAGCGTTGCTGTGTGGAGGCAATAAAACAGCGAGTTGTTGGTGAGGTTTGGAACCAAGTGCAGCTTTGTAGGGCTGGGTTGTTTTTCATCCATTTAGTTTAATGGTTGCCGGATAGAGATTTTTGCCTCATGAGTAATAGAACAGCCGTATGTCGTTAAGAAATCCTGGGAATGTCCCTACTCCCAACCTGACCCATGCAGTTCACTTCCACTATCCCTTTCTTCCTCTGCACCACTTTCCAACAACAAAACGTGCATAAACATGTAACGTCAGAGAACAAATGTGTTCAGAATAGATCTGCCTCAGTGAGTGTCAGTACTTTTCCACCCCGTTATCACATGAACAGCAGAGGAAACAACACTGTATTGTGCTGTTCTTTTACAGCAGAGGGAATGCTCTTGAGGCCAGGAGCGTGAGTAATTGTGCTGCTGCAGAGAAAACAGAGAAGAAAGGGAGTGAGTCACAGTGCGTGAGGGGGCTTCAAGGTTGATCCCCAAAGAGCATATTTTGGTGGGCCAGATGAATCACCAGTAGGGTGTGACCACACGCTGTCCGCCGGTTCCACCAGCTCATGTTTCCTCTTCATCGTAACTCCTGTCATCACAGGGGGTGGAACCAAAAAAATTCTTCTCTCCAAAATGCACTTCAAGCTTTGTAGCCAAAGAAAACAAAGGGGAGAAAGTATTTTCCTTTTATAAAACATGCTTTAAAAAAGGAAAAATATTCTATACTGCAAATATCACATATTCCCAAATGACTGGCCTTCCTGATATACTATAGATGAGACAGTCATGTGACAAAGTTTAAAACTTTGTCACATCTTACTTCTTCCATAGGAATTAAGAGGCTAAGTAGAAGCCATGTGCAGCCAATCAAATGGACTTGATCCATTACATTTGCACATCAGCCAGTGTTAGGACGCCTATAAAAGCAGAAGTTTGGCAGTTTGCTAGTCTGGAGGATTCAGTGTGTTAACACGATGCCACAATCTTCCCAGGAGTGAACATCCCAGCAAATTCACCCCAAGGTCAGACTGTGCCGTCCTCAGATAAACTGTAAAAACCCAAGAGCTGCATCTCAAACTCTTCAGGCCTTGCTTAGCATGTTAAATGGTAAAGTCCATGACAGTACAACTAGAAAAAGACTGAACAAATATGGCTTGATTAGAAGGGTTGCCATAAGGAAGCCTCTTCTCACTAAAAAGAATATGGCAACACAGCTTAGCTTTGCAGTGTTGTATCTGAACAAACCACAAGACTTCTGGGACAATGTCCCGAGGACGGACAAGATCAAAGTGGAGATGTTTGGCTATAATGAACAGCACCACATTTGGCAAAAACTAGTCTCAGCATATCATCACCTCATACAGCTGTCACGCACGGTGGCGGAGGTGTGATGATTTGTGCTTGTTTTGCAACCACAGGATCTGGGCACTTTTTCAGTCTTAAATTTGACCTTGAACTTCTCTTTATACCAAATTATTCTAGAGTCAAACGTGGTTCCATCTGTTCAGCATCAACAAGATAACAATCCCAAGCACAGCAGCAAACCTACAACAGAATGGCTGAAAGAGAAAAGAACTGAGATGTTGCAATGGCCCAGTCAAATTCCAGACCTCAATCCGAGTAAAATGCTGTAGTGGGAACTTAAGAGATCTGTACATAAACAAAAGTTCACAAACCTAAATGGCGTGAAGCAACGTTCTTCCACAGTGGTGCGAGAGACTGTGACAGTCACACAGAAAATGATTACTCCAAACTGTTGCTGCTAAGCTATTCAATCATGTGGTGTACTTAGTTTTTTACAGGATTGCAGAGATTCCTTTGAAAACTTTCTTTTTTACTTGGTACATCGATAAAAGCGCTGGTGTAAATAATGAAATGATTGACTGAAACTTGTTCAGTGCTGTGCTTCTGGTGGTGGGCAGTGCTGGCTTACTGTCACACTTCATGGCTTATTAGAAAAGAACATGGCTGTTGTTGCACCTGCGTTCAGTGGCAAAAATAAATAAATACCAGTATCTATCCAGTTATAAAGAATGGCAAGTTGTAAAGCTCTTGTAGGTGTAATGTGTTGGTGACCCAATACTTTTGTCCATATAGCTCACCGTCTCAGAATAGAACTTTTCAATGTATCAGTTATCCAGTTATAAAGTGATCCATTAAACTTCTATGTCCAAGCCTCTCCTGAGCTGGCTGAGGTTCTCATGTATTTTCAGCTCACTGCACTGCTGTCATTCTTGTTTTGTAAATGGGCGTGAGTCCTTCAGTCTTTTTAGTTATCCTTCTACCCATGTACAGCTTCTTATTTGCACTGTTGTAGCTGAACTAGGCTGTTAGAACCTCATGATGCACGCTCAAACCGACTGAGTCCCGGACCGCAGCAAAGACCGTGGGGCTGTTAAACTCCGGATTTTGACTTGTTGGTAGCAAATGACTCAAACCACAAAGCTGTGTATTAATTACTAACCTCAGTGTGGGTGGGCATCATCTCAGACGCACTCTTGAGTGCAGTTGGCACTTGCTCACTGGGCAGTGTGTTCTTTAATTGAGAACAGTTTATATCTCCCCCTATATCTTCTCAAGTACTTTACCCATGCTGTTTTGTTTATATTACCGCAGTAATGCCTCTGTAGTTAGCTAATGGTTGGTAGATCATTCGATCAACTAGCCAACTTCACTGTCCCATCAGAACCTTGCTGGTCTCTAGCTTTACATCTTCATTTATGACCAAAGGCACGGCAGTGCTGTGAGCTCTTGTTGGTCTGGAAATAAATCAGCCAGAACACGGCATCTTTAAATATCAACTAGTTGACTTGCTGTCTGTGTAGGCTGTCCGTCATCCAGGTCATGGCACTCTAAAGTGCTTCTGTCGAATGCTAGGCTTCTTTTAGGTCCAGTTGCCTCAAAGTTCATCCTTATGAATCCTCTTCCTCTGGCTGCAATACTTGCTTTTAACAGCTGCGCTGTCTGTCATTAAAGCTGAAAGAATTTAAACAGTTTATAA
>VUQH01060741.1:33150-44290 GCA_015106775.1 Etroplus canarensis | reverse complement strand
AGAAGCCCCCCAGCAACCTAAACCTATTGCAGCATAACTAAGCCCTAACCATAAGCTTTATCAAAAAAGAAAGTTTTAATCCTAGCTCTGAGCCCCTTCTTATTCACAATAGTAATAGACAGATTGAAAGATGAGGTCAGGCAGGAGTCTCAGTGGACTATGATGTTCGCAGATGACATTGTGATCTGTAGTGAGAGTAGGGAGGAGGTGGAAGAGAGCCTGGAGAGGTGGAGGTATGCACTGGAGAGAAGAGGAATGAAAGTCAGTAGGAGCAAGACAGAGTACATGTGTGTGAATGAGAGGGAGGCAGGTGGAACAGTGAAGATGCAAGGAGTAGAGGTAGTGAAGATGAATGACTTTAAATACTGTACTTGGGATCAACCATCCAAAGCAAAGGACAGAGCACAGGAGAGGTGAAAAAGAGAGTGCAGGCAGGGTAAAGTGGGTGGAGACGAGTATCAGGTGTGCTTTGTGACAGAGTGAAAGGGAAAGTCTACAAGACGGTAGTGAGACCTGCTATGATGTATGGTTTGGAGACAGGAGGGAAAGCTGGAGGTGGCAGAATTCAAGCTGTTGAGATTTTCGCTGGGAGTGACCAGGATGGACTGGATTGGAAATGAGTACATCAGAGGAACAGCTCAGGTTGAGAAGTTTGGAGATAAAGTCAGAGAGGTAAGGCTGAGATGGTTTGGACATGTGGTTTGGACAAGGATGTTGAAGATGGAGCTGCCAGGGAGGAGGAAAAGAGGAAGACACACAGAGAAGGTTCATGGATGTAGTGGAGGACATGCAGAGAGTTAGTGTGAGGGAAGTAGATGCTAGGGACAGCTGAAAGAAGAAGTGAATATACAACACAGTTTAAGCATGTTACTACCACAAACAAAATTAAACAAAAGAAGATGGAAAAGTAAATCAGACGTGCATTTGTGTTGACTCAGCAGGGATAAAAATTGATGAAAAAGGTGGAGAATAATCATGTGAAAAGAATACAGAATGTCTAAAACCTTGTTGGCATTATATTCCAATGTATACTGAAGTGCCACCTAGTGTCTGATTATTGTTTTCTGTAAATTTAATGAAGACATTTCTACTATGGGTAACATGCAGGAAGGAGATTAGAGAAGCAGCACAAAATACTAAAAACACTTAACTGAGAGAAAGTGAGTGTGTCTGGGCTTGGTGGTAAGTGCCCCACCGTCTAATCAACCCATATATCTGTAACTCATCTATCTGCAGTATTTAAACCACACTTTGTTCCTGCCATACACTCTCTCTCAACTTTAGCTCCTGCCTCTAGTCACTTTCTGCCAGTCCTTCCTATGTGGCTCTTCAGCTATCTTCAACTCACCTATCCAAACAAACCACAGATTAATCCACATTGGTAATTTGGCAGAGGTTTTACACTACTGAAGTGCCCTTCCTAACACAACCCTGTGAGGGGGGGCTTGTGATTTGAACCAGGGATCTTCTGCTTGGAAAGCAAATGTGTAAGCCACTATGTCATGGAGATACCTAACCAAACAAACCAACACTGAGTAACTGCTGAGTTACAGAAGACTTAATTTAACTGCATTTACACATTCTGCCTTTGAGGGCTAGTTAATTCCACTTCCTGAAAACAGCATCTGAAGATCACATAGTTACATTTAAAAATGTAAACAGAACTATTATTGGCTCCTTTAATAAAAAGTTTTAGATGTCCTTTGATTAATCTGACACAATACATGCAGATCCTTTGCTTGATTCCTGAGGAGAAATCAAAAGAAAAAACAAACTCTATGGGCAGTGCAGTTTCTGTAACTGTGGAATATTTCTGAGAAGGAGTTGTTAGTCCCATGCCCATCCCATTTTTCATCTGAATTCTCACCCTGAAATCTGCCCAGTATGGTACAACCTGCCACGGGTAAACACCCACCAATATAGCTTCCTTAGTTCAAACAAGGTGCACGAGCCTACCCACCACAGCAAGGTATCAGCACACGGGCAGCTAAATGTCCCACTGGGGGCAAAGTGGTATAGACAGATAGAGACTACAGGCATGGAAAAAATGTTGGATACAAAAAACTGTCACCATGAGTCACAATAAGCAGAGGTACTGTGGAATTGCCAACATACGATGAGTCACAAATTCAGACACGTGCAAGTGGCCTGAATAAATGAATGTGACTCTGATTTACTGTCTAAGAGTTTTTCAGCTTACCATATATTTAATAAGATAAGTGTTTTAGTAAGATGAATGCAATTGTTACCAAATATAACAGGAAGCGAGAAATGATGAAAAAAACAGGGGGAAGTAAGAGATCTGAGACTATATTCAACCACAAGTAAGAAAATGCATATGTAACTGCCTCTCTCTCACACTCACACACAGACACACCTCTTTGTTTCTACTCATCACAAAATTGTCACCTTTACCCATTTCTTGTAAGCCCATACACTTTTAGCAGCAACCACTTCAATACATGCACATTGTTGCAGGAAAACAGACTGCAGAACAGGAAATGAGCCGTCTGAGCAGTGTAGCTCCAGACAAGTGTCTTCAATTATGACCACTACCCTTTACATACAGACCAGGAAAAATGACACACAGGATGGACAGTCAAAAGTCAAGATTACTTTCAGGAAATGTGACCTACTTATCTTACCAAAGCACATTAAATTTAATGCCATGTCTTCAGCTTCAGAAAAAAACGTGGCGTACATGAAGCACTCAGACCATTACTACTGCTCTGTAGCAATGCTCTTTAACTTAAAGATTTGCATGGAACTGCATGAAAACTGGGAAATAATGTGAGAATGAAGCTGTTACATACTTGAGCTGTTCTTTGAGAGTTCTTTAACAATGCAGCATTTATTATAGTCTGAATATATTTCTATATCCAAAGTACTACTACGTGACAAAGGGAGTATTACAGATAGATAGATAGATAGATAGATAGATAGATACATGGGAATGTTCTTTGTTACAGCAGTTAAAATTTAATTTAAGCACAACAAACATATAACAAAACAGCTTAAAAAGGGGAATGTATATAGCTCAACACAATATAAAACAAATATTTTAAGGTATAAGATTATCTGAAATCACAATAAATACAATAAAGTAAAAGAAGTCAATTCAAATAAAAACGTGAAGTAAATGTATATTATATAAAAAAAGTTAAAAAAAAAAAGGCTCACATTCAAAAAGGCTGAATAAAACAGAATTAAAAACAACACAGCAAATATCAGACGATATTAAAGTGACTCAGAGTGATAGAGCCTAAAGTGTTGTGGCTGTTCTGGTTAAGAGTTTGTGCGGTCGACTTGTGCCCAACCTTTGGATGAGCTTACCTGTTACAGCACACGCAGAGACGCCGAGCATCAAGATGGACAGAAGCCACCTTGTTCTGAGTGTGGCCATTACATTTGGACCCGGACCTCTAGTGCCTATGGAAAGCACACATACTCAGAAACACAAACACAGGAAAGAATATTCAGCTTGAAGACCCCACAACTCTAAAAACTGTGTTGGGTGCATAAACGGTTATTAATGAGGACGCACACCGGATGCTACTTTCTCTATAACCACCCGAACTGTACACAGTCCATCCGTGAGTATCACACTTCCTCTTCGATGCGCCGGAGCGTAAATTATCTAATAGCGCATCTGGCGAGAAAGTGGGAGGAATACTTCCGATAACGGTAGCGGTACAAAGCGCCCAAAGTCTGAACACTGTTCCGTCTCAATTCATATCCAACCTTTTAACCTGTAAGTAGAAAGAAACAGTAAAGTGTACGTTATTTACCTCGTGAGGAGACACGCCGAGACTCGGGGCGCGCATAACTCTGCAGAGATACACGAGTGGCTTTACGCAAAGTTTGTTGTGGAGTTCGAAGTTCGCCTCGGCAGGTTTACCGGGTAGCTCCGCCCATTTCTGGAATTGCCAGTGACGCGCCGCACGCTCGCGCCGAGGCTTTTTGTGCAGCTCTGCGCGCTTCCCGCAGTCTGGCAGGTACAGGTCTAAAATCTGTTTGTCGCACTTAAGATTACACCTCCCCCAAAGTTTCCTTTCTGTTAAATCTTTCTGTTAAAAAAGGCGTCCATTAAATAGTGCAATGGTGCTTTGGTGTAGTCTGCAAGACAAAGCAGACTGCATGGACTAAAGTATTTCTCCCCCTACATATTGCATCTGCATGAACTTTCATGACCTTCCATTGTAAATCCATAAGCATTAACAAGGAGCTGCCCCCCCCCCCCTCTGCTGGGAAAGGGTTACTGTAAAGATTTTGGAGTGTCTGACCACAGGCCTCCTGTGACAAGATTATTATAGTTAACTAAAACTAAACTACAAACTGAAACTAAATGAGAACAATGATTTTAGTTAACTGGGATAAAAATAAAAACTAGAGTTTTGGGAAAAATCCAAACTAATTAAAAGGACACTGTAGGCTTAGGAAGCTAACTAAAATAAAATAAAAATATACAGGAAATGTCCTTAGTTCTAATCTTTGTTAGCTGGGTTAAATTTGGTCTGTCTGTCTGTCTGTCTGATGAGGCTTTGGTGCAGCTGTTTATTGAGACTCAGGATGTCTACATTTGACTCATCTGCCTTCACTAAGTGTTGTGTTTGTATTGTAAATTCTAATCTGAACATCTTAAATCTTAAATCTTCCCCTGAGAAATACCATCCATATTATAATAATTAAGAAAAATAAAAGTAACACTGAAACTAATAAAAACTCAAACTAAAACTAAACATTTTCAAACAATAAAAACTAAACTAAAATGAGCAAACTCACTCTTGAAACTAACTGAAATTGAACTGAGAGCAAAAACTCAAAACGAAATAAAAAATTAAAACTAATTAGAAAATTAAAAAAACTATAATAACTCTGGCCTGTGAAATGCAATACAGTGACAAAAGTACTGAGCCACCTTCACATTATACAAGCTGGAGCTTTAATGACATCCCATTCAAAATTCACAGGTATTAATATGGAGACGGTCCCGCCTTTGCAGCTATAGCAGCTTCCACTCTTCTGGGAAGGCTTTCTTTAAGATTTTGGAATGTGTCTGTGAAGTTTTTGTCCATTCTTCTCGTGTAGCAGTTTACACATTCACCTTACAAGCAAAAGGTCCCTGGTTCAATTCCAGGTGGGGAACAAGCCCCTCTCACCATGGAGGGTTGCATCAGGAAGGGCATTTGGAGTAAACCCTCTGCCAAATTACCAATGCAGATTAATATGCTGTGGCGACGCCTTGGGGAAAATACAAGGGAACAGCTGAAGGTACTTCCAGAAGAACATTTATGTGGTCAGAACTTTAGGCCAGTATTTTTAAATCTGTAATTTATGAAGTGTTTTACAGCTAAAACTTTTGACTTCAAAGGCTACCTAAGTCTCTGTACACTGTGAATACTGCAGATATCTTTGCTTGAATTTATCGTATTTTTGCAGCAGTTTTTTAAAATAGATTTTTTTCAAAGTCAAATCTAATTTAATGTTATCCACTCTAGCAGTGGTGCCTCCAGAAATTTTTCATTGGGAAGGCCTTATGGAGCCACTGAAAATCTGGTACATAACTTAGGAATTCTGCTATTCTTATACAAGCCAATATTACATACATATTATTACATGTAATAATTATGTGCAGTGGCCAAGTCTTGGGGGGCCTCTGCCACTATATGACACCCCTTGATTGTGCCTTTGCACTCTAGCTCCCTTTCAGCTGCTGCTGCTCTCAGCTTTGGGATTTCATTTGAATATGGGCCCGGACCTTGGAAGTATGTGGACAAAAGTATTGGGCCACCTGAACATTATACATATAGGAGATTTCATGACATCCCATTCTAAAGCCATAGGCACTGACTGGTCCTCCCTTTGCAGATATGACAGTTTCCACTTCTGGGAAGGCTTTCTGACAAGATTTTGGAGTGTTGTCTGTGGATTTTTTGCCCATTCTTCAACAAGAGCATTTGTGAGGTCTGACAGTGATGTCAGACAAGAGGGCCTGGCTTGCAATCACATTCTAGTTCATCCAAAATGTGTTCGATAGAGTTATGGTCAGGGCTGTCACCAGGCCCGGTGAAATTCTTTCTCACCAAACTTATCCAAGCATGCTTTTATGTGCCTTGCTTTGTGCATCTGGGTGCAGTAATGCTGAAACAGAAAAGAGCTTTCCCCAAACTGTTCTTGCAATTCTGAAAGCTTAGAATTGTCCAAAATGTCTTGGTTAGCTAAAGCATTAAAATTTCTGTTCTCTGGAACTAATGGGCCCAAGCCAGAAAAACACTCCCACAGCATTATCTCTCCTCCACTAGACTTTACAGTTTGAACACTGATAATGACTGATGTTAATGCCAGAGGAGTTTTGGAACTCTGCAGTAACTGACTGAGCAGTGTTGGTGACTTTCATGCACTATGTGCCTCAGCACTTGATGACGCTGCTTTATAACTTCATGTGGTCTGCCACTTTGTGACTGAGTTGCTGTGGTTCCAAATGGTTTCCATTTTGTAATAATACCACTTACTTGATGGTGGAATATCTAGGTGAAAAATACACCAGTGGCATTCTATTACATCACCATGCTCAAATTCAGCAAGCTCTTTTGAAGGATCCGTTTTTTCACATTTTGTGCTTATTTAAACATTTACACATGCCATACTTTCTGCCGTTTCTTCAGTTCATTAGCTGAAAGGTATCCTGCTTGTTTCTCCTTCAAGGAAGAATGTCAAAGGATTTCCTGACAGTTGTGTTTGCAACCTTTAAAGAACATCATAGGAATGTTCTCTAAAGGTTATTCATGTGAAACCTTTGGAGAAACCTTAACAAGTGTGTCCTAAAAGTAATGACTTCTTTTGATTAAAAATAACACAGGGGTAGACCAACATTGTTAGTTACCTTAAACTAATCTAAAAGCTAAATATAGGTGTGAACGAACATTTTTAAAGACACTTTAAAGAAAGATGCAAAGTAATAGAATGTAAAGGTATATGAGAACCGTATTTGCAGTCTGCCATTGTGGCCAAATTTGTCAGCAAGCATCAGGAGGTGTTGGTGCATGTGTTTATTCAGAGCAGGGTGTCTACATGAAGGGTTTGTATATTAATATCTGTACTGCACTATGTCCCCTGAATAACACCGCAGACACAACATGATAAAAAACTAAAACAAATAGTGAAAATAATAAAAACTAAACTGAAACTAAAGAGACATTAAAATCTCAATTGAAAACCACTCTAGGTACCTACTCTGTAAATAGATAATAGATATTTACCATTATTTCATCAAATAAAAGTATCTTGGAATATTTTGCTTCAAAGGCACATTTAGTATTGTATATTTTGATGTTTTTCTTCTAAAACATGAAGATGCAAAGGAAGTGGGAATGCATAATGCAAAGCATGCCAGAACAACATATTTTATGTAAATCGACTATTGCTTAAGCCTTGGTTACTGAGGTAAAAAGACACATCAACATATCAATTTATATTGGTTATAACACAGCTTCAGATGTTTTGAACTTTCTATTCATTTGTCCCTCTGTATGATATGACATAAATAACCAGTCTAATTTACAAACAACATGAGTCCTTAAAATACGTGAGTAGCTTGTGATGAAGTTGTTGTCAAATGATTTCAACAAAGCATTTTATTTCCTTGAGTTCTCATCAGTTGCAGTACCAACAATCCAACAGGTAATGTAAAAGAAAAGAACTGATGTCTTTACAAAGCATAGAAACTCGTCTCTTTATGTATAGGCTACGTAACATTTACTTGATACTAAATAATGCACATTAAACAGAGTTTATGTCACTGAGCTGAAACAAACAGGATATAAAATTCACGAAAAGTGAAAAGACAAAGTGTGTGTGCATATTTGTGCCTCTGTTTGTTTATTAATATATACAATATTTCTGCTAATGAATGCACTCAAATTGCATATATTGACCCTCAGCAAAGAGAGCTGATCTCGCTCTTGCTGCAGCCCCACTTGCAGCAGGCGTTGGACAGACCCACCACCACATCCCGGCCTTTGCGGTCAGCTTTGCGAAGTGCCTCCAGTATCTCTTCAGTGATGAATGAACGGGCAGACCGGCTGAACACCCCCTCCTGGTTTTCTCTGGATGTGAAGCTTGGATCTTTGTTTCTTTGACGGAAACTATCTCCCACAAAATTATGATTCAGGCCCTGTGAGAATTCCTCCTGAGGGGAGGTGAAGGTTTCGTCTGAAACATCTGTGGAAGTAAAATTAGAAAGTAACGCATTAAAACACCAGCTGATGACCAAAGTGCTGTACAACCAAAATAATCAAATAACATAAAACAAAGCACAAAATAACAGTTTAAGAATTAAAATAAATAAATAAAATGAGAAAACCTGAATAAAACAGCATCAATAAAAAATACTTAGAACTGAGTCTGATTTAAAAGCAAAAGAAAAAAGTGTTTCTCTTGCAACCATGTTAAATATGCCCACTGGCCGGATTTCATTATTGCTCAAGATGACATGATGGAGGAGGGGCGTGTCAGAAGTCTCTGGACCATTGCCAAATTTGCCTGCTGGGTTAGATGCAAATATGTGGTGGTTTACAGATCTTCAAGATCTCTATAGTTCAGTATAGTGCATTGATATATGAGAAAAATGACTTTTTTTATTCAGTGTATTACATATTCAGGTTTGAGAGGAAATACTTTTTAAAATGTAATAATTTACTGAACACAAACATGCAAATTTTATAAAATAATTCAGTGGATGACAGGAAGATGTACACTAATCTGCATGGTTTAAACTTAATTCAAAATTAAACAATGAAATATGCTGAGTAAGTAGCCACACAATTTTCTTTTAATCTTCTATCTTGACTCAACACCTTTAAATTACAAGTCACAAGACTGCCGTATGGTGGAGTCTATGTAGCGCAAATGTACTGCTGTACATAAGTTAATAGCATTGGTTCCCATGAAAAAACTTTCAGTATTTATTTGTTTTGTCATTGTGAGATAGACAGATATAGTTTAACTATAACAAAGTGCAGTAAGGGCCAATCATAGATTTAGCTCAAAGGACTTTTTTGTGTCAGAGGTTACTGAAAAATAAAACACAAATTAAAAAAATGCAAAATTACAATACAGTAAAAAAATTTAATAACACCAGTGCATAATAATAATAATAATAATAATAATAATAATATAATAACATTGGCAATGATATTTTAAAAACAAATTGATTGGTCAATGCTTATTTTTTTGCAGTTTGATTACATGCAATTGATCATTATCAACCCTATAAACATTAAAAACTGACTGAGCCAATCACATACTGAACAACATGAAGCTTGAATGCAGTCAGAGTTTCATTTTTCAACACACCTGCACAACACCACAAATGAGCAGAAAAAGGCAAAGACAGAAAATGCACTGTATACAGTTAATTCATGTTGATATAAGGATATTAATATTAAGGACCGAGTAATGAACTGATCTCACATAATGAATGGGTAAGTTATACACCAGATTAAATCACACACATAGTCACAAGTTGAAAATTCTTAAAATGACTGGAAAAGGCATCACAAGAGTGGTAATGATGAAGATGCAGCTTCTCCTGTCTTACCTGCACTCCTGAGTGACCGTCTCCATCGTGAACCTCCGCAGGTGAAGATGACTGCCCGGTTAAACTCACGGCCACAGAGCTTCACCCCATATTTTGGGTCATCCATGGGCTGAACCCCAGCCACCAGCAGACACACAGCCAGAACCACGGCTTTCCACATAGCAAAACAAGAATTTGGAGGAGATTCTTTGCTTTGACCAGCTCTTTGCATAAGCAGTGACTTTTTAGGTGGCCCAGGCGTGGTTTATAAAGGTGTTTGCCCCCTGAAAAGGAGACATGCACATTGCGCATGCAGGCCTCCTTTGAGAGGAGAACAGATTTAAATGAGAGATACAGTGAGAGACCTTTATGGAGACAAAAAGAAGACCAAAGGTGGCATTGGTAATGAATGTGTTTCAGGCATCTAAAATCTAATTGTGTTTAAGCATGTGACACACTTTTGTCCCTCTATATAATAATTTTACCAAACCAGGCAACATTCCATAATCAAGATAATCATATTCACAAGCAGGATAAACAATATGAGACTGTTTAACAGGATTAAATCTGTGATCATACTAAATATTTACAATTATTTTTCCATGCATATAATTTATATGAATTAAAGCTTGCAGAAATTTATAACTCTCTTTCAATTTTCTTATAAGTGCCTATGCCTCAGATACCATACATCGTGCAGGGTGTGACTATTCTACAAGTTCAATTCCCTAGTCAAGCAAAACAATAAGAAAAATAAACTGGTAATTTATCACTGCAAAATGAACATCCAGTTAGGAGAAACCAATTAGTAGAATATACTGCACACCCAGAAAACACTAAGTCTGATGCAGTGCATTGCAACATAATGTGTATTTAAGAAATAAAATAATATTAATAATGCAGAGATGTAGCAAACACACAGTGGATAAAGCATGAACCTGTTGCTTGTATGGTGCTTTTAACTACCTTGATTAACTTTAACAATATTACTGGGAGATATTCAGGCTTTTGTAATTATTAGCCTAATTCATTACGTCAGGTTTGTTATAATTAACCTATATAAAGAATACTTATGTATATAATTTAGCTTTTTTCAGAAAATTGTTCATCGTTAGCTCTTTGCCAAAAGGTGAACTGAAGAACTGAGACAGGACTAGTGACATTTCCATAGTCAGATAACACTGAAGTCTTATTAAGAGTCAGACAAAAATAAAACACATTCTTATCTGTGTAACCACATAGTCAAAGGTCGCTCATTTAGGAAATTACAATGGGGATGATGAATTTGTAATTAATGTGATGATAACAAGCTAGCAAAATGGCATTTTGGAAAGGTGTCCACCATATTGAAGCAACTGGAGGTCATGGGAACATTATCAAAATGCTATGGACCACACAAAATAAATGTGTAGTGTTTTCAAACAACTTATAAATTCTATTGAACAGCATACAGCGGAACAGATGAAAATAATATAGTTTTTATTCCACTTTGCTGCACTTACACTTTGCTGTTGCAACAATGCAATTTCCCCATTGTGGGACAAATAAAGGTTTTCTTATTCT
>VUQH01060741.1:20450-33130 GCA_015106775.1 Etroplus canarensis | reverse complement strand
TGACATGTTGTTTAGTTTTGTAGCTATATAGTTTTTATTCCACTTTGCTGCACTTACACTTTGCTGTTGCAACAATGCAATTTCCCCATTGTGGGACAAATAAAGGTTTTCTTATTCTTATTCTTATTAGCCTGTGCTTGAGGTACTAATACACTCTGAGGCCTTTCACTAAATGAGCTTTGTTTTAATGTATTCACATGCTCCAACATGTACACTATAGGGATAAAAATATTGGGCTATCTCTCTTAATCATTGAAGGTGTTGGATGGAGAGATGTAAAGCACACCTCTACTGGTCTCTGGAGCAGTTAAAATGTTTTCTGTGGTGTGAGGGATCATGCTTCTCTATCCTGCAGTTTGATGGACTGAATGTTACCTACCTGACTACATTTTGCCAACTTTAAAGTTTGGTGGAGTTAGATTTATTGTGTTCTGAGGTTGGCCTGGAGCCCTTAGTTCCAGTTGAAGGGAAGTATGGACTGGTTCTTCTATAGTGCTTTTCTTCTCTAACTGAGCACTCAAAGAACTTTTTTTTTAAACCACAAGCCTCATTCACCCTTTCACACACACACATTCATACAGCACTTTATTATAGCACACATTCAAGCTCAGATGCTCAGACAGCTGCATTGGGAGCAATGTGGGGATCAGTGTCTTGTCCAGGGGCACTTCAGCATGTGAACTGGACCAGCCAAGGACTGAACCACAAACCATTCGATTAGAGGATGACCCACTCTACTCCTGAGCCACAGCCACCCAAAAATATTAATACTTCAGCTTATCAAGACACTTTGGACAATTCTGTTTCTAGCTTAGGGAACGCCCTGTTCTGTTTCAGTATGACCGTGTCTCATTGCATAAAACAAGGTCCATAAGGGTATGCATGGTTGCATGAGTTTGGTATGGAAGAACTTGCCTGACCTCAACACCACTGAACACCTTTGGGATGAACTAGAATGTGATTGCAAGCCAGGTCCTCTCAGTGTCGGACCACACAAAGGCTCTTCTGAATAAATGGGATTAAATTCCCATGGACACGCTCCAAAATCTTGTAGAAAGCCTTCCCAGAAGAGTGGAAGCAGTTATAGCTGCAAAGGGGGGACCAGCTCCATTAATTAATAATTAATACCTATGGATTTAGAATGAGATGTCATAAAATCTCCTGTAGGTGTAATGTGTAGGTTCCCCAATACATGTGTCCATATAGTGTAAATCATCATCATCATCATCATCATCATCATCATCCATCCAGTTTTAGACAGTCATGAATAGACTATCGAATTACTGCCTACAGAGCTTGGCCTTTTACTTTTACTGGCAACGCCTCCGCCTTAGGGGTTTTCCATAAATGGGCGTAGAAGGCTTTGTAGTAAAATTTCACTTGTGCTGTCACTTTAAGACAATTTGGCAGTTCTCAGCCAATCAGAGCAGCGAAGGGTGGGTAGCAACAGTTGCCCTGGTGAGGACGAAGCGCCATAGCCACGGTAGCCCTGGCGACAAGAACCCAGCAACGAGAATCAACAACAACAACAACTGAATCCACCATAAAAACAAAAGAAGATATTTAAGCAGCGGGAAATACACGCGTGGAAGAAGAGGTGAAGCTCTTAACACGATATATTGCATTTTATGTGTTTGGGTTCTTCAGCTGAACTGTGCTGTTGTTGTTGTTTCAGTGCCCGTTAACTGCCTCTCAGTGTTAGCTGGGGTTAGCCTGCGAGCTAGCCGTCGTTCTGATAACCGGTCGGGTTTCTTGTCTGCGACAGATCGCCTCTGCTGATCCTCCGACTCACACTGAATTTCGCCTGCCGTGACGACGCGGCCATAGATGCGTACCCCGGCAGGCCGTTGTTATGGCGATGTCAAATGCAAAATGTACAAAATGGCGGTTGTTGTAGAGACCAGTTAGCTTCCTGCTTGTGCTACCTTGCTACAGTGCTGTCACGACAGGCTCGATGTTACCTGCAGCTAACGTATGGAATGACTATTAGCGGACACGCGTCTTGTTAACGGTTGATTATGTGCATTCGATGGCTGGGACTACGCATTATCTTTTATTTTCCATTAGCTGACTCGACTCATAGGGCACATAATGCTAACTCCCCAAAAGGGAGGCCAGTTTGGGGTACTAAAATCAAAAGTGTAACGTATTATATGTTACTTTTGAGGAAGAGGCCGCGGTTAAAACGTTTAACGGCAGATTAAATAGCCTTCTTTCCTCAACGGAAAGTTTAGAGAGCCGTGGCAGGTGGCAGACGTTTAGCAGGTAAGGGGCGTGGCGACGTAGGACGTTTTGCAGGTGCTTTCTAGATCCGAGTTCACTTTTACCTCTTTGTTCACCAGTACAGCCTACTAAATAAACAAGGGTTCTTCTAACTGGACTAAACGCTATAGTTAACAATCGTTATAACCTCTCGGTTTACTCTTTTTATCATTTTACGGGCTAAACAGAGACAAATGATGGTCAAATACACTAACTATTATCTGCACTCAGTGGTCACTTTATTAGATACACCTTGTTGTTACCGGGTTGGACCCCTTTTGCCCTCAGAGCCATCTTATTCTTCATGAGATTAAAATGTGCTGGGACCATTCCTCAGAGATTGTGGTCCTTATTGATATGATATCATCATGCAGTTGCAGATTTGGTGGCTGCACATCCATGATGCGACTCTCCTGTTCCACCATATCCCAAAGGTGCTCTATTGGATTGAGATCTGGTGACCACTGCGAACATTTGAATACAGTGAACTCATTTTCATGCTCAGGAAACCATTTCATGATTTCAGCCTTGTGACATGGTGTGTTATCTTGTTGGAAGCAGCAATCAGAAGAAGATATATATGTGTGTGTGTGTGTGTGTGTGTGTGTGTGTGTGTGTGTTTGAAAATACGGTAATAAAAAACATTTGTGAAAAGGTGAAGTGAAATTAAAACTAATCTGAATTTGAAAAGGCTGGTGAGAAAAGACATGTTTTCAATTGAGACTTGAATTTTGATAATGTGGTAGATGATCTAATATGAAGAGTGAGATAATTGGAGAGTTTAGGAGCAGCAATTGAAAAAGCTGCTGGTCAGCAGCATGGGACATAAAATTGTAAAAGAACTGATAGATAATCTTGAGCAAGGCCATGCAGGCTAGTAGATGTCAGCAACAATATTTTAAAATTGATCCTAAACTTCACAGGAAGCCAGTGTAATGATTTAGGATTAGGGGAGATATGCTCACACTTCCCTGTCCTGTAGCAGTCAGGATTCTGGCACCAGCATTCTGAACCACCTGCCAATATGACAGTAGGGTTTTGCTCAGTCCAATATTCAATGAATTGAAGTAATTCAGTTCAATTCAGTTTTATTTATATAGCGCCAATTCATCTAGTCAGGATGTAATAAAAACATGAATGACCTTCTCGAGGCCATTAACAGAGAGAAATTATTTAACCTTAGTTAAAAGTCTCAATTGAAAATAGCTGGCTTTAACAACAGATTTGATCTTTGGGTCAAATTTAGGAAAAGAATTAAAGATAATAGCGACATTCTTTACCTCAGGTTTAAATAGACACCATACTCTTGTAGGCTGTGGTATTTAAGTACTGATCAACTGATAGTAAGGTGTCCAAAGTGCCAAATATATTTCCCACACCATTAAACCAGCAGCAGCAACAGCAGCAGTCTGAACTGTTGATACAAAGGCAGGATGCCTTCATGTTGTTTATCCCAAATTCTGACATCTTAGTGTCACAGCAGAAATCAAGACTCTTCAGACCAGGCAACATTTTTCCAATCTTCTATTGTCCAATTTTTGTGAACTAGTGCAAATAGTATAAGGTTCCTGTTCTTGGCTGCTGTAACCCATCTACTTCAAGGTTTGACATGCGTGTTCAGAGATAGTCTTTTGCATACTTTGGTAGTAACAAGTGGTTGTTTGAGTTACTGTTGCATTCCTATCAGCTCGAAGCATTCTGGTCTTTCTCCTCTGGTCTCTGGCATCAACAACATATTTTCACCCAGACAACTTCTGCTCACCGGATATTATCTCTTTTGTGACCCATTCTCAGTAAACACTAGATGGTTGTGTGGGAAAACCCCAGCAGATCAGCAGTTTTTGAAACTACTCAGACCAACCTTTCTGACATCAAATAGCATGTAACGTTCAAAGTAACTTAAATTACATTCCTGCCCCATTCTGATGCTCAGTTTGAACTTCAGTGGGTAATCTTGACCATGTCAACATATCTGCCATATGACTGCCTAATTTGATATTTGCGTCAGTGAGCAGCCAAACAGATGTACTTAATAGACTGGCTGGTGTATGTATACTTCTGTATTAAAAACATGTCAAACTCTGGCGAACATGCCCTCCTTGTAATTGTGTATGACATAAAGCAAAACAACAGAAAGCATTGCAACATTAATGCGTTTTGGTAAGGGATTTTCCCAAAGTGTGGTATAGACATGATGATATACATGAAAGGTCATAGGCAGTGTTATCACATTACAGGTAATGTGACACCAAAGTGCTTGTTCCCATCAGTGCTCCTCCCCCACATCCCCTCAATAGCTCCACCATTAACAGGCCAGCCACAATAATATCTTCAGATGTCCTCTTATGCCTTCATTTACAAGAAATAACAGTGTAGATATATTTGTCATGTCCACACAATGGTATATGATCTGTTGACCACCGGTTAATAGTGATAGAAAAACAGTGAACTGATGGTCATCACTATTTTATACTTTACCTTTAAGAGATTCTGTAACAAACATCAGTTCACATACACTCATACCTCATGTTTACAAGCTGGGCTCCTTACTCTCTGACTAGTTACACATTTTAAAAGTAGCATTTTATTTTTTTTTGTTCATCTACATTTCCCTCCCTGCCCTCTTTCAAAATGATTATTCACCAGTTTGGAAACAAACAGCTAAATGTGAAATGTGTAACATGTCACTTGTTTCTTTTTTCCAGCCTGAGTCTCAGCTCTTGTGATGGCCACCTCAGGCTATGTAGGTGAGATCCAGCCAGCAGCCCAAGCCCAGGGGGCTGCTGTCACTGTCACACCGGGTCAAACTGACACCAGCTCCACCCCTGCAACTGCTCCTCAGTTTCTGGCTGAGATTCAGACTACTGTGGCCGCACCCACTGTTGTCACACCCACAGGCCAAACGCCTCCCACAGAACAAGCCACCTCCATCACCACTCAGAAACCGGCAGCTGCTAGTCAGACCCAGTCCACAGCACAAGCTCAACCAGCTCAGACACAGTATGTGACTGCAGAGATCCAGGGCTCTCCCACACAGTCAGGAAATGCTCAGAGTACTCCACAGTACATCGTTGTTACGGTCACAGGTAAAGGCTTCGTGCTTTTTGCACCAACAATCTATGTGTAATTGCAAATCCCTAATAGCCCAGTTTACAAATAAAGTGAGGTGCCATACGGTTCTTAATGGCCTAATTTTAATTGACTGCAGCAATTCAAAACATTCCATGTGATCCCTGCCCCACTCTGCTGATCTATATTTTTGATGGAGGCCACATTCACATATTACCTTATTCAAACCCCTCTATCATATAACACATCACTGCTTTAACATAGCTGGTGACACCAGGTCTGAAGTTAACCAGTCAGAGGTATTTCACAATGAATGATGAGAGTTTATATTTAGAAACTTAAAGACACAACATGTTATTTGCCACTACAGATTATTTTTATGAGGGTGTTACCAAAAAGGGCCAGGTGTGAAATTTAATAGCAGAAGTTTTGGGAGTAGAAGAGGAGTAAACTAGTAATTGGCTGAAATACCTGATTTTGCTTGACTTAATGAATTTGACTTGTACAGTCAAGTGCTTGTAGCCAGACAAAATGCTCTGCTTCGGAAACACTCCTGGTTTGGTATAAGGACAGAGCAAAACGGCATCATAAATAAGATGTTATAGACCCTTAGATCCAGTCTTATAGAGGAATCCTTTGTGTCGACTGCCTTCATTCATTGTGCCTTGGCTTGTTTAGGAAACAAAACTATTTAAAGTTAGCAACCTGCGATTCATTGGATAAATGTAGAGTTTTTTGCCTCTTGAATATGCTGCTGCTAGGCTATACGATGTAAACAACCTAGATGTGAAACTATGCAGGTGTATTTGGTTTTTTAAACTAGTCTAGGCATAGTAATGTGAAGAGACCCAAGAACGTTTAAGATGTGCCATATAAGGACTAATAATTCCTGTCATTATTTTCAAAAATGTTTTTAAGGCAATATTTTCCTTTATAGTATTTGACAAACTAAAAAGTAAATATATTTTTTAAGTGGTTAGCTACTTATGACAGGCAGCATATAATCTACTTAACAAGATAAATTTTCTTTCAGAGGGTTCCCTTCACTCAAATGACAGTGTGTCAGACTCCAGTCCTCCTCCGGCTGTGGTGCAGACAGGAGTCCCCACTCAGGTTGTTCAGCAGGTACAGACAGCTCAGCAGGTAAAATGTTCACACGTACACACAAACAACATTCAGTTATGTTTTCTTTACTCTTGAAACTCCTCTTAATTGAGTATACTGCATCTCAACAGAGGTCAGTGGTGCAGGCCACCTCCCAGATTGCCAAAACTGAGCCAGGCACACAGCTCAGTGTCACCAATCTACAACCTGTCCATATCACTCAAGAGGTAAGAGATGATGTTTGAAAATCTCATGTTTTCACTGACCAGTGTATAGAAGCAAACAGCCAACAGGTCATCACAGCTTCACTTCACTAAATGTTTGATCACTGTTGTTTCTGTAAATTCAAAACTTGGCAACTTCCTCACATTTTGTCTTAGAATGAGTCATCTCATCGTGTTTGTGGTCAAATCTGCAACCTTTCAGCTTCCCCCTTGCACCGAGGTTACCAGTTTAGTCAGGGATAAGAAACTAGAAGAATGGAAGCTGGATCATGAGACATGGCAGCCACAATGCCTTGTCTGGGCATCAGCAGAAGATTGCTACGTCACACCCTACTACCTCCCCTTGGATCAGTTTAATCAGTCACTGTACCTGCTCTCTGTGTCTGCTGAGAGAGAGATAGGAGGCAGTCCTGGAACCAGCTCAGTTTACTATCATCTACCTCTGCAGACTACAACTGCTCCTTTCCAAGTAGGTCAGGGACACAAAAGGAAATCTGCCACTATAAAGATGAGGGAACAGAGAAACTGTGTGTTGATTAAAAAATGTTTGTAGTTTTCATTGCAAAAGGCTGGGCACGAAAGATATTAAGATTCTAGGGGATGAAAAAGTTGGTCTATGGTCTAACAAGGTGGCCAAAGATTTATTGGATTTTTGTGTGCGTTTCTGTGTGTGTGCTCGCTCCTTAGGTCCAACAGCAGCTCACATCAGTGCCAGTGCAACATGTGTACACCAATCAAGTGCAGTATGTGGAAGGAGGAGACAATAACTACACCACCAGCACCATGTTAGAATGAAACTCATTTTTTAATATTTGTCAAGGTGGAACATTTGTTTCTTTTTCTTTTTTTACACATTCTCCAGCAGTTTTCTAACATGTATTTACGTATTTCTCATCTAGTCGTTCCAGCACCTTCCCATACACCGACACCCCTTTGTACACCCAGACCACCGCTACCCCATATTATGAAGGTCAGCCAACTTCTGGTGCACAGGCCTCCACACCTGGCACACCTCTGACTGTCTCCGTTACAGCTGGCACTACAGCGGGCGTCTCCATGTTTGTGGCTCAGCCCACTACTGCAGCGGGGGGAGGGGCTACAGTGGTGACGGCAGGTGGTACCACCAATGGAGCAGGGGAAGGGGCAGGAACCAACGGCGGCACAGCAGGCAGCTATGTGATCCAGGGGGGTTACATGCTGGGCGGCAGCAGCAGCAGCACCAGTGGAACAGCAGCTGGCAACAGTCAGAACTACTCACACACTGCCCGCGCCTCTCCGGCCACTGTGAGTATTACAGAGGGCGAGGAGAGTAGCGTGCCGTCGGCAGACAAGAAGGTATGCAGAGGCGCCAAGCGCAGGAATTTCTTCTCGTTTTGTTCTCATCCACACGACCCCTTGGTGGCGCACACTGATGACGTCATAGTTAGTTTTGTCAAGTGGAAAGCACAATTAAAAATGTGGAGATTAGGACATATTAGCTGAGCACTGATCACTCTAAAAAAAATTTTTAACTGTGGTTTCCTCAAAGAAAACAAAACCATGACCTCATCATTTTCATACCATTGCAGTGCATGCAACGAGAGGCATTTTTAATTTGCCTGAAATGCCTCAACACTAGACTGTTCATCCCAAATTCATCATATTGAATCCCATATGATAATGATAACCAAAATGTGTTTGGCAGACATCCCATCAGTATTCCAGGTCATTGATTCATTGCATACCAAAGTTGTATGCCACGGCACGCAAGCAGATGTATTTGTGTTTTCATTCCTGAATGACCAGCAAACTGTAAATGTCAGTGGATTTGTGTCTGTGTGATATAATGATTAAAGAAATGTGTGTGTGTGCATGTTTTGTATGTTAAGTTGATCAAATATGTTTGTTGCTAAGAAGAGTGCATTTATCTGTTGAGGTGTGTTCTCCTATTTGTATTTCTACTGGCTTTGCTAACTGCACCAGCTGTTGTCTTTTTTTGTTGCCTGTGTGTCAGGTACAGTGGTTGCTGGACAACTATGAGACAGCTGAAGGAGTGAGTCTGCCACGTTCCACCCTTTACTGCCACTACCTGCTGCATTGCCAGGAGCAGAAATTAGAACCCGTTAATGCAGCGTCATTCGGGAAACTCATAAGATCTGTGTTCATGGGGCTACGTACAAGACGCCTGGGCACTCGGTAAGACTGGTTGTCACCGAAGCTTATGAATAGACAGTCTAATTAGGGAAAGAAGTCCTTAATATTTTGCTTATTTTCAAAATATTATTCCATCTAGTCTCTTTTTGCTGATTTGCTCTTTTTATAATAAATATCAACCTGACACAGAGATCAGGCAGAGATTACACATTCCCCCACAGTCTCCCTGTGCACGTCAGCAGCACGAAGCCTTATGGCGCACTGTTCTTTGCACCAGGCACCCGCTGTCTGACTTTCATTCAGAGATCTAAATTATCCAACACTCGTGCAAAGTTTCCAGCAGAAGAATGATGGACTTTTTTCTAGGAACATCTATAAAGCTCTGTGGAGCATTGCAAAATGTTTGTGTAGGAAGACGTGGGTAGCAATGAAGACAGACAGCATGTGTGTGGGTGAGCAAGTTTGACAAAGGAAGGGAGAGTGAGCAAGTGAAAATGACTCTTTAAAAATACTTGGGTGCAATTAAGGTGCACTTATAGATAATGTATGTTTGGCTGGTTTAAGAGTAATTTGGAGAAGTTGACACAAGTTCATTCAGTCAACATGAACCCACTGCTTTTTCTAGAGCTAAACTCTTGTTTATGTTAACCTGTGTTTTATCTTTTTATGTCAGGGGTAATTCTAAATACCACTATTATGGGCTGAGAATCAAAGCGGGCTCCTCTCTTCTCCGACTCATGGAAGACCAACAACATCTGGCTATGAGGCAACAGCCATTCTCACAGAAACAGAGGTATCCGCATAAATGCCTCTTAACACAATTTTCCTGCTTTCCATCTTAGTCTATGTCCTTCTTATAGGTTTGCTTCTAGCTCATTGTTTTTCCTCCATCTCTCACACTGCATATGCTATTCTATTTCTGCCTCAGCTGTGGGTATCTGCTAGTTTTATTATGAGGGTGAATTGCAATTTCCATTCTCTTCATTATTTATCACCTTTGTCTAGACCTGAATGTTTGATGTATTTCTTCCTCTGCTCCTATCAGATTGAAGCCTGTGCATAAAGTGGAAGGAATGACGAATGGCACAGCAGCAGGAACAGGCCAGCAGCAGCAGCAGCAGCAGGGGTCAGGGCATGTGGACATTAGTACCCAGGTTCAGCAGTACCAGCAGTTCCTGGGTGAGTTTAGTGAACAGTGAACACACTTTTTGGCAAGTTCAGCCTTTTCATATTAATTTGGGTGGGTCATAAGAGTTAAGTAAGTACCTTTGGCTGCCCACTTGTATTTCCCTTAAGGGCTGGCACAGTAGATGAATTTGCGCAAGAAATTTGGCTAAGATTTTAATGCCGGATGCCTTTGGAGACACAGCCTTCCTGTTATGGAAGAGGGGTTGTGTCTCCACTTGGGCCGTAAGAGTGAACAAGAATATTCCACTCAACTATCAGGACCTGTTTTAAGGACCTTGCATTATATCATGTTGTTGGACTGTAGCTGATTAAGTAGCGCTTAAATAGTCTATGAACATGTTTTCCCCTGTTGGCTTTCTTTTTTGGATGCATTTAAAAGATGCTAATTTGGCCTGGCTTTCAGATGTTTGGGGCCACTATCTGCTCACCTTGTGTTTTAGACTGGTTAATGCTTTTTGGGAAGCTTTCTTGACACTGTACAGTAAAAGAAACTGGCTGCAGCAGTGTCTGTGTCCTCTTAACAGATAATCATATGGATGTCATCAAACAGAAGTCACCACATTTCTAACATTTTAAAGTATATTGAGTACAGTCTAATATTTATTGAAGCATATAGCACGCAGGCCTTGGTCACATGGTGTTGGGATATTATATTGCTGCATTTTCATATCAGATTGCTGTCTCTTTTTTCACCATACATGCACACATGTATGGTACACCATACATGTATTTTCACATAAGTAGATTTAACTTTTTATTTCAAAACTTAACTTTGTTTTAATCTAAACATCATGTAAACAGATGTGCATTACTAGATTTCTCTGTGTTCCATTTAAATGCCACATCCCCAATATGATCGAAACCAGGATACTCATATCCATCAAAGCACAATCGGTGCCATCCACAGTTAATGCAGTTAATGTGATTTCTCTCTGAGTATCCACTGTTCCTGTGTCCTGCGTCCAGATGCATCCAGAGCTCTCCCAGAGTTCCCAGACATTGATCTCCAGGGGAAGTCTCTGCCGGAGGGCATTGAACTGGAGCATATAAAGAGCTTTCAGCTGCTGTACAGAGAACACTGTGAGGTAAAACCAAGAGCTGGAACCCACAACATATTTGAGGTTTTCTTTACTATGTAGTTGTTAGTTAGTGTAATTTTACTATTAAAAAAAATCAGGTCGTTAGACATGTAGTGGTGATGATGTGTTTTAATGTTAGGCAGCCTACATCATAAGTAAAGTACAGGAAAACTGACCGTCCTTGTTTACCTCTCCTTTGCTCCTCCAGTTGGCCCCCTGATAATCTGTTTGTCCTGAGTCTTTGATGTATAACATTGTTTTTTCTCTCCATTCTTTTAGGCCATTCTCGACGTGATGGTTAACCTCCAGTTCACCCTGGTGGAGACCCTGTGGAAGACCTTCTGGAGGTTCAGCCAAAGTCAGGCTGGAGATGCCACTATAGCTGTGTGAGTGGCTGTATTCCACAGGCATTCACGATCTAGATTGTGTTCTGACATAGTAAGAAAATCTGTTTATTGCTCTAGCTCTATTATTCCCATGCAAACTCTGTGTGTGTGTCTTGGCAGTCATGATGAGTCAGAGAAACGTCTCCCTAAGTCCTGCCTGGTGTTGCTGTGCAAGTATGAGCCAGTGCTGCGCTGGAGCCGTGACTGTGACAACAGCCTCTACCAGGGCCTGGTGGAAATTCTCATCCCTGATGTCCTTAGACCCATCCCCAGTAAGGCTCTACAGGAAGTTTGATTTATGTAGTGAAGCACCACACTGCACTGAAAATAATTACAGCTCCCTTTAAGAAAATCTGGCCAAACTTGTAGTGTCTATACAAAGAGCAACCTACTCTTAAACCTCAGTGCCAGTTTGAACTAGATAAAATAAACGTGTGAGGAAACAAAGATCACTCCATCATTTTAAAAGTCCATTTCCATTTCCATACAGTTTTTTTCTTGATTGAGACATTGGGACTAGTCTATTGGCTCTGTAGTGAAAGAACACACTGTTTCTCATGCTGTATAACCACTGCTCTGCCATTAAAACTGACTGGCAGTTACACTCATTTCTTTTTGGTTTAAGTTTTAGTCAGAATTTAAATTTCTTCCCTTTTGAATGCTTCCCTTTGGAATAATTTTCATTTTCATTCCCACCACAGTGCTGCCAAAGAAATATTTTCTGCACAAAAACTTATTATTCAGCTATATCACCAGGATATCTTTCACCAGCAGAAATATTATTACTTAACTAGATGTTTACTAATCTATTTTCTTGCACGTTCTCTGGGGATAAGAAAATATACCCTGCAATGACAGCCCCTTTTCTGCACCCAGGTGCCTTAACTCAAGCCATTCGCAACTTTGCCAAGAGTCTGGAGAGCTGGCTGACCAATGCAATGATGAACATCCCAGAAGAAATGGTCCGCATCAAGGTACAGTCCTCTAGTGTCAGTTTGCAGTTGATGGAGCAGTGTGTTTTCTGAGCCATAGCAAATGGATTTTTAGGCCTGAAGGATCCGACAATACACAAACATTGGTATATTGGGTCTAACGCTGAGCTTAGAAGTTATTAAATGTCTGGGAGTTCTCCTGGAGGGATTTTGTTAACAGGAGTTAGAGCTTTTTTTTTTTTTTTTTTTTTTATAAAAAAAATTTTTAAAATTTTTTTTTTTTGTTTTTTTTAAAAAAAAAAA
>VUQH01060741.1:0-20430 GCA_015106775.1 Etroplus canarensis | reverse complement strand
AATTAATAATTTGGGTTTTTTTTTTTTTGGGTGTTGGGGGGTTTTTTTTTTTTTTTTTTTACATAAAAAGCATTTTACAGGTCTGCTTTGCAGCTTTTGTGAAAAAAAAAATGCTGCACCAAAGTAAATAACCCAAATGATAACTGATGTAAACAGCTATTCCAAAAACCATCTGTTACATTAGCATATTTGTGAAATATTTTCATGCAGTTTTGCCCTCAGAGTATTTCTGCTTTTTATGTCTGACCTATCATCTTCCTTCTTTCTCAGGTAACATCAGCCAATGCTTTTGCTCAGACACTGCGTCGCTACACCAGTCTGAACCATCTTGCCCAGGCAGCCCGTGCTGTCCTCCAGAACACAGCCCAGATCAACCAGATGCTGTCTGACCTCAACCGCGTTGATTTTGCAAATGTCCAGGTCGGTTTAGTCTCTGGCAGCATTCTCATGACATCAAACTGATGTCATTGTCAGTGGTTGGATCCTCCTTTGGTTTGGTGTTGTGCACATGCACCTGTTCCTCTAGCTTGTGGTTTCACAATTGTTCTTTGTTCAGCAAGTGTCATTCATCCTGTCTTTATGTAGCTTTGCTGTTCAGGAAGTTTGCTTTTTCTCAGAAACTTCTTTCCTTCTCAGCATACATTTTGACACTGAATACTGAACTTAGTATTGATTTGATGTCTACCTCAAAAATCATTTGACACATGAAACTTACATTTTCTCTTGGTCTGTCTAAACATGTAGTTATCCTGCTACCTTCAACTGATACAGCTAAAGCAAGGTGTGACTGCTGTATTGTGACACATTTCCCTCTGCCTGTTGGTGCTCTGCAGGAACAGGCCTCATGGGTGTGCCGGTGTGAAGACCGTGTTGTCCAGCGGTTGGAGCAGGATTTCAAGCTGACGCTCCAGCAGCAGAACTCATTGGAGCAGTGGGCTTCGTGGCTTGATGGTGTAGTTTCCCAGGTCCTCAAGCCCTACCAACACAGCCCTGCCTTCCCTAAGGCCGCCAAACTCTTCCTTCTCAAGTGGTCCTTTTACAGGTGTGTTGGGGTGAAGCTACATGGTCCGTTGATATAACACGAGAAAAAGTGAACTCTCAGTTCTGTCCTTCCTGATGTTTCTTGAGTCCACTTTTTATTTTAGTTAGTGTTATGGTTTGATCAACATTCTTCTCTTTTGAGCAGGGTGTCGAGGGAGTGGGAAATGTAAAATTAAATTCAATTCAATTCAATTTAATTGATCTAAGTGCACATTAGCCATTTCCTTAGAGCTGAAGTATGCAAAGCTAAGATGGCCTTTTTGCCTCTGTCACAGAGACATTATGTTTTCAGGTTTTCTGTCTGTCCGACCATTCTTCAGAAATCTTGTTACCACTACAAGAGCTGACTTGTTTGCTGGATCTGGTAACATTTATGAGATTGTGGCGTCAAAGGTCAAGGTCACACAGAGCCATTAATTGAGTTCTTGTTATTGTGGGAGCATACTGGGGGCTGGATCCTAGGCAAATTTTGTATCCTTAATTATGATGATAAGTGTGAAGAACTGATAAAACATTTATTACCACAGGAGCTGACACGTTTACTGGATCTTTTCCAAACATTGTGTGGTTAATACCTATGAATGTTGGAACATTTGATAATATTTATGAATTTGCGGGATCAACAGTCAAGGCACAAAGGTTCAGCTTTAAGGCGGGGACATACTGGTGGAGTTCTAGGTATATCATTCAGCTTCAGTTTTATTTTGTTGTGATGTTGCAAACTTTAGTGTAACAGGGAAACAACTGTAGTCTTTGGCCTAGTTATACTGAGTATGAATACTCACAAAATAATCAACATAATATTGTAAAATTTTCTATATCAAAATTCTGACTAGATAAATGTTTGGGATTAACAGCATAGCCAAAACCTAAAATCACCCACACATATCAGCTCTCGTGAAGGAACTCATTAGATATTGAAGTTAGACTCATTGAGAAATCACTGACTCATACTTTAACCTTGTCCCAGTAAAACTACTTCCCATTTGTGGCTGGAGAAGTAATACCCATATATGTGTAAGACTGGCATAATTGTAGCATTTCTGCTTTCTAGTTCCATGGTGATTAGAGACCTCACCCTGCGGAGTGCAGCCAGTTTCGGATCCTTTCACCTCATTCGCCTGCTGTATGATGAGTACATGTACTACCTGATAGAGCACAGAGTAGCCCAGGCTAAAGGAGAGACCCCAATTGCTGTTATGGGAGAGGTATCAACACACACACAAACATAAATAAAAAAATGTAATAATTTAAGCCATATTTACACCTCTAACCAACACCCCCTTGCCATTAGTTTGCCAGTTTAGGTCGGGGTCTGAACCAGCTGGATCCGGACAAAGGTCTGCACCATTTCTGCTGTGTCTCACTGTGACTACCACTCATGTTGTAAGCATTGATTGTGATTCCTTGTGTTTGCTTTTTTCTGTTGCAGAAGAGGAAGAGGAAGAGGAGGAGGAGAGTGATGAAGAAGGACAGGAGCTGTCCCTTCCCTCAGATGGGGCTGTGCTTGGAGAGGAGTCTTTGGAGCCACCTGCCAAGCTGGCCAGGACTGACCAGAGAGTCCTCTTTGCCACCGGCTCAGCTGACAACTAATTGCAGTGTAACACATATGGGCTGATGATATTGACCACACACACACACACACACAGATGTACAAAGGACACTCATTTATACACTCGACCTATGTATATAGATCTTGTCAATGTGAGTTCACACTCTCGCTGCATACTGTTTTGATTGTGGGTTGTGCTCAGCCACACACACACACACACACACACACACACAATCAAAACCCTCTCAGCCAGTAACTGCTGCTGCCTGGATGGCGCAACCACCTATTTCCAACATTGATTACATCCACACTCACTGGCATTGCAATAGGATGTGGCTTCAAAAACCCAGAGTCTCTTGCAGAAAGAAACTCTGAGCATTTTAACCTTCAGTTGTATGAATCTGTAAAAACAAACTAAAGCCAGGCACATTTACTTTTATTTCATGATTGCATTGCAACCTGCCTCGCTGTCTGTCATTGCTGTAAAACTTTTGCTCACTCTGCTGAAACTGTCATTGCCGTGCCAAAATGGATTTTAAGATACTGTGATGTGTATGTAAAAGATGCAAAATGAACTTTAAACAGCAAATGGTGGTTCAATTTAGTAGTTACTAACTCATTTACCACTATGGGGAGGGCATAGAGCTTTGTGAAAGACAGCAGGTGGTTGAGATTTTTTTCGGGGGGGGTTGTCTCCTGAGTGTGTGTGTGTTTTCTGTCTGTCTGCTTGTACGAACACTGTGGTCACACTGCTCTGCTGTTATTTCTTGAGGCTGACTGAATATGCTTTTCCACAGTCGTGTGCATCTGGTTGTGTGACTGTGAGTCATACCGAGTGCTGACTGTTCTGTAGATATTTTCTAAAGCATTCAAATGTTCTTTTCTTTTTTTTTTTGATTTGGGAGGGGTGCACAGATTTCTTTTTTTATTCACCTGTAAAAGAAAAGTTGTTGTTCTCTCGGAGTGCCTGTCACAGCTGCTACACACACTTGTAAAGATAAAACTCCGGCTGTGAAATAGGAACTCCCATTAGTTGCTGCAAAAAAATCCTCTCTTTTTAAAGAACATCTGGTTCCAAAAGAGAGGTACTGTATGTGTACCATAGTTTATGTTCAAAGTGCTTCAATCCTGTCCATCTTAATATGTTCATTTGTGGCTTCATTTTCCTTTGACTCATATTTTCTTGCCTTATTTCATCCTATTTTTTCCACACGTGTATTTGTGCCAAACTGGTTTGCTTTGATCCTTGCTGTTTTTAAATTCTCTTTCTATGTTTTAAGGAGGACTGTGCCTGAGTAAGAACGGAGATAAACTTATATTCTACTGTATATTTATCCACTATTTTGAATTTTGTTGTCACTAAGTGAACCTCTTGTGCAGTGTATGGTGCTGTGTTGTCACACATTGTAAGCAACCCTTGTGTGCATTATTGATTTGTGATTGTACGTTCAGTTAAAAATCCTCTTTCATATTTGATGACTTTTCCACAAACAGGCTAAGGCCCTGCTTCTTTGCACATGTTAACTTATTGTCTTTAAAACTTGGACAGAGTTATCTCAGTTTTTTTTGTTAATTTTCTTTGAGGTCTTAGGTGTTTTTAATGGTAAGGTGGAGGTGTCAGATTTCATGCAAATGTCTCTCACCACTCGGCAAGGTTCAGAGAAGTAGCTGAGAGGTGAGAGATCTGCTGGTTTTTTCTGCATAGTTCTCCACCAACACTCATCTCCCTTGTCTCGCTGTGTTTCCGCCCTCCTGCCCAGTGGCTTTGTTTTGCTTCAGACATCCATATTCTTAAACACTACTCATCGAGATTGGTTGATGTAAACATGTCATTTTTTGAATTTTTCAATTTTGTGTCTTTAAATAGCTGCAGTGTGTGTTTTCACAGACACTGCCAGCTTCAAACCAGCACATCATCCTTTATACGGATTCTAACGCCACCACAGCTGAGTACATATCACTCCAGTCTTTTAATGATCTACAGCGTACAGAATGGCCATTGTTTACCCAGTAAAAAAAAAAAAAAATGTTAGTCATTTTTATAGTGCATTGTTTCTTATGTACAAAACAAACTGAGAAAAAAAGGTGTTCAGTGGCAGTGTTTTCTGAATTTGGTCTGCTCTAAGTATGACTGTGCCTTTGGAGGTGGTAGAATGCAATTCAGATGTTTTTAATTTTAAAGATATAAATTAAAGAATTTTTAAAATTACACTTGTTTTCCCTGTTGTAGATTTATTGCCATCTCTCATTGCTGGACATTACAGTATTTATTATGATTGTTATTGATACCCATGTCAGACAGGTTTACCTTCTGAAATTTAACCTAATTCTTACTAAATTTTACACCCTTGGCTGGTAAACAGACTCCCACTTCCTGGGCCGCACTCACACGCACGCACTCGATTGTTACCACTTTTGTTGCAGTGATCGAAATATGACACTGGAACAGGAACTGCAAATACCTGCTGCCTGTTTTATGAAACTAAAGTTAGTTTGCTTGAGCAGTGAACAGAAACGGATCAGTTGTATTAGTAGTCAGAAAACTAAAGCTGTTGACTGAAAACAGTAGTAGAAGTGCTGAACAGCAAAAGTTTACCTCAGTAAAAATGCGTACTGTTATTGGTGCAGCGTGTCAGTCTGTCTAAGCTGTCATAGCACTTACAGGTTTTAAAGTTTTGCATTAAAATGAGTGAATCATAAACTGATGAAAGCTGAAAAATGGAAGTGAAACAGTAGGAAATGCCTTATACTGTTTGATCACAGTGAGCAACCACAATAAATCAGACTCAGAGGGTTATGCTCACAAATGTGAAATGTATCTGAAGAATATATTTTGTCAGTCACTTCATTCATATTTGTAGTGAGGAATAAAAACAGAATCACCATTGGTGTTTTGCCTCAACTGTGCCTTTACAGTATGTATCACAACAGGTTATGTGTTACTGTATCCCCATGGCCACTTCATTAGCTACACCTTGTTATTTCTGGGTGAGACCCCCTTTTGCCTTCACAACTGCCTTAATGCTTAATGACATAGATTCAGCAAAAGTTCTCAGAGATTTTGGTTCATGCTGATACAATAGCATCATTCAGTTGCTGCAGATTTATTGGCTGTACATCCATGACATGTCTCTCCCATTACATCACATCCCAAAGGTGCTCTATTAAATTGAGATCTGGTGAATGTTGAGGCCATTTGAGTACAGTGAACTCATTTTCATGCTCAGGAAACCAGTTTGGGATGATGTGAGCTTTGTGGCATGATGTGTTGTCCTGCTGAAAGCAGCCAGCAAAAGATGGGTTCAGTGTGGTCATAAAGGGACGAATGTTGTCAATAACAATACTCAGCTAGGTTGTGGAGTTTAAATCAAACTCAAATAGTACTAAAGAGGACAAAGTGTGCCAAGAAAATATCCCCCACACTATTACACCAGCAACAGCAGCCTAAACCATTGATACAAGGCAGAATGGATCTAGGCTTTCATGTTGGTTCGGCCAAATGCTGGCCCTACCATCCAAATGTCACAGCAGAACTCGAGACTGACAGACTAGGTGATATCTTTTCAGTCTTCTGTTGTCCAATTTTGGTGAGCACATGTGAACTGTAGCCTCAATTTCCTTTTCTTAGTTGACAAAAATGGCACTTAGTGTGGTCTTGTGCCGCTGTAGCTCATCTGATTCAAATTTCGACGTGTGTTCGGAGATGCTCTTCCACATACCTTACTTGTAATGTGTGGTTATTTGAGTTACTGTTGCCTTTCTATCTGCTTGAAGGAGTCTTCTCTTCTGACCTCTGGCATTAACAAGGCATTTTCAACCAGAGAACCGCAGCGCACTGGATATTTCCTCTTGTTTGTACCATCCTCTCTAATTCCCAGCAGTTTCTGAAATACTCAGACCAACCTGCCTAGCACTAACAACCCAAGATGCTTAAATCACTTTTTTTTTCCCCTCATTCTTAAATTTAGTTTGAACTTCAGCAGGTCACCTTGACCATGTCTAACCACCTAAATGCATCGCTGCCATCTGATTGACTGATTAGACGTTTGCATTAAAAAAAAACTGAACAGGTGTACCTAATAAAGAGGCCAGGAAGTGTATACTTGTATGAAACAAGATAGACAAGATATTCAGAGCACACTTCAAAGTAGCAGATATATTTAATTCAGAGTATTGCTGCTGGTGGTCATCTGTTATTAACACTATCAATGCTTCTTCCAAGACTTGCAGCTGCCATTCAGAATACCAGAATCATACCTGATACATTTCTGTGAGTGAAAACCAACAGCTTTATATTGCTAAATACACAGTATATGTTAAAGTGGGACATGGAAGACTAAATGTTAAACTTTTGTGCAAAAAATGACTGTAGAAAAGCCAAAAATGACAGCATTCATAAAAACAAACATTAAAAAAATCCAAAGGATAATAACATGCAACCTTGAGATTGAATGTTGTCTTACGTGGAAATGAACCACTGTAGAAGAACTCTGTAATAACAACTACACATGAATATAACTACGCTTTAAAGTCACTATATGCTGCTGTCCTATTGAGGCGAATGCCCTTTCAGTAACAATTGCTTCTGAGTTTCCCAAAGAATACAAAATAATAATAATTGTTCACAGCAAGCTGGCCAAATCTGAAACAAACAGTTTTGTTTCTTTCCAGTTTGGCCTTCAGTCCACAGTAAGCCGGCGTTTTTTTAGCCCAAAAACAAAAGCTCTCAGGTGAAAAAACAGTTTACAAGATGAACATTTCAAGAGGCAAAGGGGGAGTCTAAACTGCAATTTAAAATGAATTGAGGCCATTCAGAAAAAGCAGCATCAGCCACTCATACTATATTATTCACATTCATCTCTCAAGGTACTCTACTTGTGTTATAGAATGTTAAGAGGATTCTTAAAGGTCATTACACCCAACTCAGGATTTCCTTTTTACAAACAGAAGCCTGACTGAAGCTGTTCTACAAGTGAACACTGCTCTTATTACTAGTCTTAATAGTCTTTTTTTATACAACGCAACTTTCTGAGTCATATAAAACACTGTAACTGAACACATTCACTCAGATATACACGTTTAAACACGATGCAAGCCTCAAGTGTGAAAAATTCAAATGGGCAAAAGATATTTCTCCACCTGTGACATATATACAACATTTTAGTCCTAAAAGCTCTGTGCAATTCAGTTAATATAACACTGGGATATGAAGGTAAGTACTTTTAAATGGGACTAGAAGATAATGTAAGAAAGATGACTTAGATGTGTTGGTAATTCTGTCAGCATTTCAAGGCCCTCGTGAATATTAAAATCTACGCTAAGGAATTCGGAAGCTTTGCAAAATATCTGCCATGATCACATTACTCAGTCTTTTCCCTCCCCTCAGCAGCAAAGCACAAGAGCATTTGTTCAGTTCACATTTTTTTATCAAAAAGCATCCAGATGATGTTCAGAGGTGGGAAAGGGTCTCACTTCTACTTGCAATAAATAAATAAATATAGAAATAACACAAAGAGCTAGATCCTAGCCTTAGAGTTCAGCGTCCTCTTCTTTATACTCTCCAGCATGAAACACCTTCTGCCACGAACCATCACTGCATCTAAAACACAAATAGTTAAAAGGAAGATAATGAGATGTGGCAGGCAGAACAATACACATAGGACGAACACCCCGCTGCAGTTGCTGTACCAACCTGTCCCTGCTGGGGATTGGCTGGCTGGCCAGGGGCCTGTTGTCCAGTTTGCCCATAGTACGCAGCCTGTTGCCTGTAGTACTCTGCCCAGGCTGCACTGTAGTCCGGCTGGCCTCCTGCTGTGGATGATGCTCCTCCTCCTGCTACTCCTGGAGTTGTAGCTGCTGTACCAGGTACAGAGCTGCCTGCCTGGGCTGGATGTGGCAAAAAAAATATACATGGACACTCAAAAACAACAAACAAAAATAAATGAATAAACTGCTAGCTAACAGCAGGTAAAGCCACAAGTGGGGTTCTTCAACACTCTCACCCATCTTCTTGTAGTACTCCTCCCAGGCCTTGGTGTAGTCTGGCTGGCCCCCCGGCGTCTGTGCAGGCTGAGTCTGGTCCCCTGCGGTTTGGGTACCTCCTGCTGGGTTTGTAGGGTACGGGGCTGGTGCAGCCCCCGATGGCTGCTGGTAGTACTGAGCGTAGTAGGCTGCCCAGGCTGCGTTGGGATCATTGGCTGCTGCCTTGCCTAGAAAAGACGCAGGGTGGAGGGGGTGAGGTCCTCATAGGGTGAGGGTGAGCCCCTGCTACTGGCCTGGAGACCGGGCTTGGAGACCAGGGGGGAAACAGAGACAGGGTTAGCCAGGGCTGCTAAAAATAAAGACACTGCATCTCATCACAACATTTCCATCAGTACTCCTGTTGACCTTTTCAGATTTAGAAAAAATATTGTGAGAAATAACTGTGAGGGATGCAGAGTAACCATGCTGCTTAAACAGAAATAAACACTGATAAAACAATATCCCTTAAAAACAACAGAAGTTTTGAAGTCTGGTGTGACTCACTGGGGTCATGTGGTGGCTGGGGCTGCCACTGCTGGTAGGTGTTGCTCCAGCCCTGAGGGTTGTACTGGTGAGGACCTGGAGGACCACCACTGAAGAGAGAAGAAGTTGTTTGTTCCTGAAACCTTCTCAGATTCAACTTGAATGCTATAAAATCTGCTTTAAAACGTTGGTTGTAGCTACTAACTGTGGTTGTCCAGGAGCCCCAGGAGGCCCAGGGTTGTATGGGTTTGGGTTGTAAGGAACCATTGGACCAGCAGGGCCTGGCCCAGCTGGCCCCGGGCCTACAGGACACAAAGGACCCTGAAACACATGATATGATTGCACAAGTCAAAGAGTTATTTTGGCTTCCCATCCAAAGTAACTGGTTCCAGGTTGCACACATGCAGGTAGAGTAAATATAGCAAAGCAAATCACAAGGAGTTGTGACTGTTTTGCTTGGGTAAGAACACAAGTTTCCCTTCTTCAATGTCAAGAATGGCACACACCTCAATCTTCTCTTCAATGAGCTGCTTGGCATGGTCAATCTGCTGTGGGGACCCCCGAATGATAAACAGCTTAAAGTTGGGGTCTCCATTTGGGGGCGGCTGTCGAGAGATCTCCACAAAAGCCCCCGTCTGCTGATTGATGGACTTGACGTTCTCTCCTCCTCTGCCAATCACAAGCCCACACTTTTGGGCAGGAATAGAGAAGGTCATTTCCCCTCCAGGGGGACCCCAACCACCTTGTCCCCCACCTCGGCCCCTGTTGCCTGCTGGCATTCCTGGAGGACCTGGTGGACCCTGTGGATGGAGGAGAGCAAGTCTCATGATTATTGCATATTACTATCCATGTATCCTGTGTATATTTAAATTGAATGAAAATAATTTAACTATAAGCTGAAAATGTTAGCCACCATAGCTTAGAATGATAAGTCACTACATTGTAAGGCATGTGTCTTCGTTTATGAATGACCACCAGCAGGCGTTAGTGTGACAGTTCATCCATACCCCCTGTCCTTCTTCCCTGACCCTGATGCTCTGCAGTAGGTCGCTGATGATCTGCGCAGCATGCTCACAGCGCTCTGGCGGACCACTGATGTGGGCAATCTTATCTGGACCAGTCCCATCATCTGGAAGAATTTAGAAGAAGTTGTACAAATGCGCAACACTGAATCAAATCAGTCCTTTGAAAGGGCAGCCTTCAGTGCCTGTTCTGCTGAGAAAGGTAAAACATAGACCTGCTCCTAGTGGTCAAAATACCCTAAAACCCTAAAAGCAATCACCTGATTCAGTTACTATTCATTCTTACAAAAGGAAAATTTAGTAAAAGCAGAAGTTTTTACGCTGGATGGCAAACTCTGAATAAGACACTTTTTTATTTATTATCTTTTTAAGGTTGATTCTTACCTCCAAAAATTCACTGTCATGGAGCTGTGCACTCTGGTTTTGTATAATCTTCTGTAGCATCTACCAACAAACTATTCATGCAGCTTTCAGCAGTAGTTTAATAATGTGGAATCCAAAGTGTTTAGGGATCAAATATCTCTGTGTTTGTATCTGTATTAGTGCTAGGAACATTGCTATTTAAACCAGTATAATAAACGAGTTTATAACTTTAAACTTTAAATAAAGTTTAATCACTAAATCACATAAAACCCACTTGAATCAAGATCAGAGGTGGCAGCTAAATACGATCAACAACTAAACTTAAAAGATGCTTTAACACATAAGAGTCTTTTAAGATTACAGTCTCAATGCTGGCAAACATCAAACTTTCATAAGGGATTAATGTTACAGTCCAAAACCTTTTTGTAGTGGTGCTGTGTGTTTTTTGTGTTGCAGGAGTTCCTATGTGGAGATGTGGGTGGGGCATTGTGGGAAAATGCAGAACACCTGGCAAGTGTTCTGCAGGACTATTTAAAGTTTAACTAGTCCCACATGGTTTAAATTTTAAACCATGCACTCCCTGAATCCTAGGGTGCTGCTGCTGCCCTCTCTCTTCCCCTGATGATGTCTGCACTTCATCCACACCATGCACATTGCTTGGTTCAGTTATCATTTTAGTTTGTCTTATTTAGTGATCAACTTCAGAAGGAAGAGGACAGCAACATGGCCCATTTCTATCCTTGGATAGGATGTCGATGTGGTGGAGGAGTATGAGTATGTGGGAATCCGCAACGACAACAGGCTGAACTGGAAGAGCAACACAGAGGCTGTATATGAGAAGGGGGTGAGCAGACTCAGTTTCCTAAGGAAGCTGAGATCCTTCAATGCGTGCAGTAAAATGTAGGAGATTTTCTATCAGTCTGTTGTGGTGAATGCAGCGTGCTTTGTATTGGTCTACTGGGGTAGCAACATCAGAGCTGTTGTCACCCACAGATTGAATAAACAGATCAGGGAAGCTGGCTCTGTGATTGGCTACAAACTTAATACTTTTCAAGCTGTGATGGAAAAAAAAAAAAAAAAAAAAAATCACTGAACAAACTGTTATCCATCATGGATAATCCTGACCACCCTATGCATCACTTCCTTGACAGGCAGCATATTCAAACTAAACAATTTCATAAATATGGGAAATACTTATCTTATATACAACATGCACTTTATATCTGCCAGTATATCCATGCATTGCTTTACACCACTTATAGTGACTGACACTTCATTTTTATTATTGAGTTTAATAAATATTTCTTAATTCTTACTAAGTTGACTCCAATCTTTGTTGTAGCCTATGGGCCAAGTGTAACCATTAACACTGATGATTCATGCAAAATATAACACCAACAAATGTGATTAATGTAAATGAAACCATAAGAAGAAGATATATTTTATTAATTCCCTAACAGGGAAATTACAATCTGGTCTCATCACACTCTTTCCTCTCAGGGACCTACCTTGTTTGAACTGTATCCTGACTCCAGCATCATTCTGAATTTTCTTAATCATCTCGCCATTGCGCCCAATGACCACACCGACTGAGTGTCGTGGCACCGGGATCTAATAGGAAAAACACATATCAGTTCCACTTTTTATGGGCTTGGATTTGGTTCAAAAAGACACGTAAACTCACTTTCAGTCTTACTCTGACATACAAACTTACATCCATGCCACCTCCCATACGGGAGCTGAATTCATTTCTTTCACTGTAGCCACCATGGTCTCTGTCCCTCAAAATTTCCTGCACCATCTCCTGGGCTTGCTGAAAAACAAGGAAAATATAAGGAAACTCAGCACCACACCATATTTACTTTGACCTAATATAAGGACTTTAAAGTTGTACCTGGACTTTGTATGGATCTCCAATAATGCGCAGAGGCTTGTCAACATTGGGTCCCTGAGATGCATCCTGGATTAGGATCATCTTAACTCCTGCGCGCTCCTGGAATATCACACAATCAAACATTATGGTCACGCACCTCTTGATCAACAAATATTTGAAAGTGTTTGCTTACACGTGTCAAATTGTTTACTAGAAATATTAAAACAATAGTCACGGAATACACCTGTAGCTGTTTGATGGTCTCTCCTCCCTTGCCAATGACAAGTCCAGCCTTGCCAGCTGGGATCATCATCTCATGAACAGCGCCATTTTGTCCGTTGGTGGACTCATGATAAGAAGAAGGGGGTGTACCTCTCCCTCTCGACACTATCTCGTTCAGCAGCCTCTTGGCTTTCCTAACCAGGAAAGAGCTGATCAGTTAGTTCACTTAAAAAAACACACCATGTAGTATTTACGGAATAAAGCACTGGCACATTATAAGCAACAAATGTAAAAACGACATGTAAAAACTGCCAACATTATCATCAATATCCAAAAATATTGATTAGGTAAGGAATTTAGCTGGGCATTCCTTACGCTTCCAAGTAAAACCACATTTGCATATCATCTGACACTCACTGTATGGAGTCTTGGGATCCTGTGAGAGAGACATTTCTCTCTGGAAGGCCTCCACTGTCTGGACACACAAGAAAAAACACATATTTAACTTAATTCAGCACCAAAAGAATTACAAACACACACCACACACACACACCACACACACACACACACACACAAGGGCTGTCAAAACTAACATGTTAATCCAGATTCATTAATTTGCATGATTGATTTGATTGCAAATTTTAATGCAATTAATGCATGCATAGCGCACACTCAAAATCCAACAATTCCACTCAGTGGCACAGAATGGTGCTCCAATACTATATGGTGGCAGAACCAACCTGATCAAGATGGATCATTATAATTTTATAAATTGCATAAATTTGCAATCTGGACACCATATCTGTTCTTTACTTTAAATAAAACACATGCTGAGTGTATATATCACCTTCTGTCATGAGTTTTTTGCCCCCACAAAATAAAGCAAAACAATAATAATAATAATTCCACAACAGCCCTGTGATTAATCTGAATTAAAATTTTTAATCGGTTGACAGCCCTAATATAGACCCTTGTTGTCTAACTCCACCCAAGTTCAGCCAGTACCTGGAGCTATTTGAACCTTGCAACCTGACTCCTGCTGAATCTTATTGATCTGTTCACCTCCACGGCCAATAACTGAAGAGAAAAGAGGGGGTCACAGTGTCAAAACAATGTGCAATATACACCAGTATGCAGTAAAATAAAGCTGGGCAACACTCACTGAGTCCCACCATACTGTCTGGAACACTGTACTCCTCTGTGGTGGAGGTGGGTCTGACATCAACAGCAGGTGAAGATTAAAAAGATGGGAGGGAGAAAAAAAGCAATAAATCAGGCAATGGTAAAGACAGTTTAATACACAGTCACTTGAAAGCTATGAGTTCTCACCTTTGCTGTGCAAGAGCAGCTAGCTGTGCACCAATGGCTGTATAGAAAGAAAGAGGGCGTGAGAAAACGGGGGCAGAAGAGAAGTTTTGTTACCAATAGACTGTGTGGAGACACTGTGACACAGATGACAATCTTTTAACACAAACCACAGTGTTAACAGAGCATACAATAGCAAGGTTAACTCACACAGTGCTTTGGCTGACTCCAGGTCACTCTGAGCTGCCAGCTTCTTACTCTCTGGTTCATCTGTCAGGGGAGGAAATGACAAGTGTGAACTGTCCAGAAGAGACTGTCTGCATCTAAAATCATCACAAAGCTAGTGACAAAAAGGTGTAGTCACCATTACTTGTGTCCTCCAGCTGCCGTTTCTGTGCAGTGAAGGGAAAGCTGTCTGAAGCAGTGCTGTTGTTCATGGGAGGACCAGCATCACCTCCGATCTTAGCTGCAATCTGAAACACAGTCACCAGATAATTGACTGTTCTGCTGTAACACTGAAATATACAAACACTCACATGCAAGGCTCCATGTTTAGCTATACCTGACTGGCACTGACAGACAAATGCATTCATATACAGTGAATTACTTCCATTATAGAGTGTGTAACTGTAGTGGATTTGGGGAGATTAACCCCTCTATTTAGCAGTCAGGTGATTTCGCTCTAAAGTGGTGACGATCAGTGAGCATTAGTAAGGCCTAATGTTGAGAAAGAGAACTAAACATGTGATGTTTTCTTTGAGAGTGCACATGGAGAAGTACAGAGAAGGTCAGAAGGAGTCGCACTGTATCTTTGTGGATCTAGAGCAGTGGTACTATCTGGTAGGGCATGGAGCCACTGCAGGTGGTGTGCTGACGACCAGGTGAAAAATATCAAATGAAACTAAGGTGAATAGATATGGTTTTTATATGAAAAACTAACAAGCAAATATTTTCTGATGCTATTACACTGATAATATGCACCTTCATTTAGGTAAAATTCAAGATGGACCCATTCTTAGTGATTAATAAAATTCTGGACTGTGGGGCAGGGACTTTTTTTCAGGTTCTGAAGTGGGGCATTCTAAAAAGAGTGAATAAGAGTGAGACAGGTAGAATGGTGAAGATGCAAGGAGTAGAGGCAGTAAAAGTAGATGAGTTTAAATAAATGGGGTCAACCATTAAAAGTGACACACAGTGTACAAGAGAGGTGAAGAAGAGAGTGCAGGCATGGTGGAGTGGGTGGAGACAAGTGTCCAGGGTGCTTTGTGACAAAAGGATAGCAGCAAGGGTAAAAGGGAAGGTTTACAAGATGGTAGTGGAACCTGCTGTAATATATGGTTGGGAGCATGGCACTGACAAAAGACAGGAGGTGGAGCTAGAGTGGTGGAGCTACAGATGAGGATATTTTCCCTGGGAGTGACCAGGATGGACAGGATTAGAAATGAGTACATCAGAGGGACACCTCGGGTTGAGTGGTTTGGAGACAAAGTAAGAGGCAAAGCTGAAAAGATCTGGATATGTGCAGAGGAGGGATAGTGGATATATACACCTATTCTTTAATATCGGGTCTGCAGCCCATTTTTTCTTTGGATTTATATTACCTGGTAGAACTGTGTTTTTGATTGCATTTGTTAAGTATCACAATTTGTTCATGTGAATTTTGTGAGGGTGCACACACACACACACACACACAGACAGTGCATTTTAAATACAGTTGTCTGTGTGGATGGTATAACACTGCCATTTATGCTAGTGATTAGAGCCACTTTACAATCATACGGATACAGTATGTGATGAAGGATGGAGTCAGCACACGGAGTAAATTGGCTGGCCTGACTGGGTACAGTCAGGTCCTGCTCAAAGTGATTAAGGTGCTGCTGTGCATTGGTGAGCACACCTTAGACATGTGCAGTCTTCGATGATGGGCCAAAGTGGACATTCTTTCCCCAGCTGTAGCACAGCAACTGAAGCTCACTGGTGAGCCCAAAGATATAATCCTCAGAACTGTTCGACAGGATCTCAGAGTACTGCATAGAACTGCAGTATCTTTCACCATATCCCCAGGTGACCATCCTCAGAGGTCCTTTAAGATCCATTGGCTCTGCAACTCAAGAGATCTGAAGACAGAGGAACCACCTAGTATCTCCATTTGGCAAATTCTTCCATTTGGTGCAACTTTTGCACCGCAGAAACATGTATTTGACCACAGTCTGGGAAAGGATGTCTGCCTATCTATAGAAAGCTCCTTTAATGTGGCCAACTGCCTTCAAAGCCTCCCCTCTGTGGATGAAGCCCGACACCTAGTGGACAAAAACTCATTGCTGGCTAAATGTGGATTTGAGCCATGAAAGTGGGCCAGTAACACCCTTGAGGTCCTCAACCATCTGCCCAGAGAAACTAGGTCTGAGCACAGAGAATTATGGTTCAGGGGGGCAGGTATGCTCTACACAGCCAGGTATGCCACTGAGAAGAATCGTTCCTGGCTGATAGATGTAAAGTCACCCCAAGAAAACAGCAATCAGTGTCCAGGCTAGAACTGTGTGCTTACACTTAGAATTGCCCAACTGGCCACAGTACTGGAAAGGGAGCTGACTGTGACCATCTGTAAAGTCATCTTCCGGACAGACTCCAAAACAGACCTTAGGTGGCTCCAGTCTGGAGGTACGTGGATTCTGGCAACAACGCAGCTGATGATATCACACAGGAAAAGACATTACTTGAGCTGCCTCATAAGAGCAGGTGGAGTCGTGGCCCTACCTTCCTGCAGAAAGCACCTGAATTCTGGCTCACACAGCCTGTAACAGAAGGAACAGAGGATTCTGTTGAACTGCGAAAACCCACTGTATGCTGCCTCATCACAGCTACTAAAACCTCTCTGCATCCCGAAGCCAACTAGTTCTCCTCCTTTAGAGCACGGGACCATGCAGTGTGCTGCATGGTCCCATTATGGGGTGGCCACAGATCAAGCCAGCCTATTTGCCAAAGAATACCAAAAAGCATAAAGAGAAGTCCTGAGACAAGCCCAGCAAGATAGCTTTGCTGAGGAGTTCAGCCTTCTGAGTACTGATAAACCAGTATCTGTCACCTGTAAGTCACTCTCTCTTGCCCCAGAGCATGATGAGACACACTAATCTGGGTTGGAGGAAGGCTCTGCCACAGTGACCAGAGAGAACCAGATGCCATCCACCCAGTGACTCTGGGCTTTCAACATAACATGAACCAGCTCATCATTCAGGACATAAACGATGACCCTCATTATCCAGGAGCAGAGCACCTATTTGCAGAGCTGGGTGTTAAATATTGGAGTCTACATGGCTGTGAAGCTGTCAAGCACCACCAACACTCCTGTCCAGACTGCCAACGGAGGAAAGCCACTCCATCTATGCTAAGGATCTCCAACTCTATACACCACAGACTTTAGCTACTACACAGAGACTTGCCACCTTCAGAAGGTTTCTGATGACAGCAGTACTGGGGCATATTGGAGAGGGTGATGAGGAAGAGTACAGGACTGTAGTGGGCAACTTTGTCACGTGGCGTGAACAGAACAATCTGCGGCTTAATGTGACAAAGGCTAAAGGACTGGTTGTTGACATGAGAAGGACAATAACGCCAATGACCTTTGTTTCCATCCATGGGGTCTGTGGAGACAGTAGAGGACTACAGATACCTCCATATTGACACTGACAATAAACTGAACTTCATTAAACACACAGAAGCCATCTACAAGACTGAGAAGACTCAGGTCCTTAAATATACGCCGGATGATGCTCAGGATGTTTTATGACTCTGTGGCAGCCATCCTCTATGCTGTAGTGTGCTGGGGCAGCAGACTGACAGAAGCAGACACCAACCAACTCAACAAACTGATCCACAAGGCCAGTAACGTTGTGGGTGTAGAGCTTGACTTTGACAATGGTGTCAGAAAGGAGGATGCTGGCCAAGTTAAGAATAATACTGGACATACTTCACACCCTCTCCATGATGTGCTGGACAAGCACAGAAGCACATTCAGCAACAGACTCATTTCACCATGATGCACCACAGAATGCTGCAGGAAATCATTCCTACCTGTGGCCATCAAACTCTATAATTCCTCCCTGTGACACCTTAACTAGTTTCTTTCTATCGCCATATCTTGTACATATTGTATATAGTGTTTAACTTTATACATACATGTTATAGATTTAATCTTCATTTTTCTTTTTCATTTTTCGTATTTAAATTTATTTATACAGAACTGTGTGTATGTAACAACAATGCAATTTCCCCCTGGGATTAATAAAGTGTTCTGATTCTGATACTGATTGCAAGTTGAGGTTACTATAGCCCCTGTTCTTGTCCACGGGTGTGGACTGTTTTGGACCATTCACAGTGAAGAGTGCGCTGGCAAACTGGGTTGTTAATTACAGTTGGTCACAAGTTTCTCTGGGTTTTTTCCTTGAAGTCATGAGAGTGTAATCAGATAATAAGTGAGTAAATCCAACATTTTTGCTAATTGTGCTGTTAGGTGGTAAACGTATTTAAATTTTGCAGCTTATCTGTTGTTGCAGTTTTGATAATGCCTCATTAATTGGTAATGCTTGATAATCTCCCAGTAAGTGTTGATACAATTTATTTCTGCTAGCACTGTTTAGGCAACATTTCTGTTCTTACTATGTTGTCACACTGCATAGATATAAAGAGGGCGAGACTGGAAGTGAAATAATTACCTATGTTATTAGCAATGTTTTATTGTTGTCTGTGGTTTATTTCTGTTCACTTTCACTTTCAGTGCAGATTTAGAGTTATAGTTTAATTATTTAATTTTGGATCTTTGTGTTTCCTTATGGTGGATACTATGTTAAGTAATAGCTGGCATAATGGTAAGGTCACATCCATATCTGTGTATAGTGTTACATTGTATAGCTATTCACCTCTATTCATTATGTCATTTATTTCCTGTTACAGACCCCCCCCCCACACACACACACACACACGTACGTACAGACAAAGAACATAGAGCTTCACTGGCATTACAGTTCAATAAAGCTCATCTGTATTCTAATCCATGCCCCCTGGTGGCCACATTCTTTAACAAACCTGCAGTGATTATACAGTCCTGAACGTCACTCCCAACACAGTATTTGCTGAATAGGATTTAGGATACTAATCAAAGGTTTTCTGCTCCTGGCCTTAAGGCTGCATCACAGATTGTAGACATGAGTGAAAAAAACTGATACAGCATACTATCATGATATTTTGCGCAGCAATATTGTATCGATGCTAAGATACCAAATATCAATATCTTATTATATTAATTCCAAGTACAAATTCAACCTTTTAGTACTAGAATCCAATCCATTCCAATTTATTTATAAAGCAATTTTAAAACAACAAAAATGCAGAGCAAAGTGCTGCACAGCAGAATAAGAACATAGAATATTAAATAAAGCAGAGATTAAAAAAAACATAAGATAAAAAAGACAATTAAGAGCAAAAGACAAGGAATTGGGAATGTAAATAAAGAACAAATAAAAGTCATCTCGGGGGCAGAGGTGTAATGGTTAAGGTGCCGGGCTCATGATCAAGAGGTCGTGAGTTTGATTCCCGGTCAGACCCCCCACTATGCTAAGACCATTAGGCAAGGTCCCAACTGCAAGTGTGCCTCTGTCCACCCAGCAGTAAAAATGGGTACCAGTAAAATACTGGGAAGGTAACCTGCGATGGACTAGCATCCCATCTAGGAAGACTCTAACTCCTAAGTCGCTTCGCACTACAGAAACTGGGGGTAAGCTCCAGCCTTAAAAGCCCAACGGATTTAAAAGTCATCTCACATTGGCTCAGAGAAAAGAAGATTTAAAAAAAAAAAAACAGCAAGAGAAGGAGCCTCTCTGATGGGTAATGGCAACTCATTCCACAGTCTTGACTTTAAAAAGAATAAAAATAAGAATGATAAAATCAGTTGTTTTTCCAGTCTACAACGTCTGTGTCTATTTTCAAATGCTGAGGTGGAACAAAGTGAGAACTTTTCAGATAAAGCAGACACTGGCAAAGTTCACCTTTGGAGATGTAATTTGCAGTTGAAAAAAGGTGATAACTTGTAATAAATTGCAGTATACACTACCAGTCAAAAGTTTGGCCATAGTGGAGTATGGCCAAGCGTGTCCAAACTTTTGACTGGTAGTGTAAGGCTGGAAAAGTAAGTGGTGCTACAAAAGAAACAGCTTCAGGAACATGTTGAAACTTATTAGGTCAATTGGCAACAGGCTGTAATGTGATCGGGTATAAAACAAGCACCTTAGAGAGGCAGAGTCTCTCAGATGTAAAGATGGGCAGAGGTTCAGAATCTGCAAGAAATGTGCTTACAAATTGTGAAACAATTTTAGAAATATGTTCCTCAATGTAAAAATGGAAAGACACTGAATTTTTCATCATCTCCAGTACATGATATCATCAAAAGAATCAGAGGATCTGGAGATATCTCTGTGCGCAAGGGACACAGCCAAAAACCAATACTGGATGCTTGTGATCTTTGAACCTTCAGGCAGTACTGCATTGCAAACAGG
>VUQH01060738.1:0-13786 GCA_015106775.1 Etroplus canarensis | reverse complement strand
CTATCTAGGCTCTCTTCCATCTCCTCCTTACTCTCACTACAGATCACAATGTTGTCTGCAAACATCATAGCCCACGGACACTCCTGCCTGACCTCATCTGTCACTCTTACTGCACATCTCACCACTGTCTCACTGTCTTCATACATGTCCTGCACCACCTTCACATACTTCTCTGCCACTCCTGACTTCCTCATACAATTCCACAGTTCCCCTCATAGCCATACTCCTGCTCGCTGATGGCCACCTCTCTTCTTAACCTAGCTCCAACAATGTACATGTACTCTGTCTTGCTTCTACTGACTTTCATTCTGCTTCAACAACCCTTTCCCATATCTTCGTGGTATGACTCATTAACTTAATTAATCTGTAGTTACTGCAGCTCTGTACATCACTCTTATTCTTGAAAATCGGTTTCAGTGCACTTCTTCTCGATTCCTCAGGCATTTTCTCATTCTCCAAGATTGTTTTAAACAATCTGGTTAAAAAGTCCACTGCCCTCTCTCCTAGACATCTCCATACCTCCACAGGAGGACCTCATGTGGACCTTTTCACTCTTCATCTTCTTCATAGCTACCCTCACTTCCTCCTTACTAATCTCTTTCCCCCATTTTTCCTCCTCTCGCTCTCGCTCTCTCTCTCTCTCTCTCTCTCTCTCTCTCTCCCTCTCTTGCTCTCTAGCTCTTATTTTCCTTATTCAGCAGCTCCTTAAAGTACTCTTTTCATCTTCTTGACACACTGTTCACTTGTTAGTACATTTTCATATCTATCCTTAATCACCCTAATCTGCTGCACATCCTTTCCAACTTGGTGTCTTTGTCTAACGAATTAATACAAGTCCTTCTCTCCTTCCTTAGTGTCCAGCCTCTCATACAGATCACTGTAAGACTTTCCTTTGCCTTTGCCACTTCTCTCTTTGCTCTGTGCCTAGACTTCCAGTACTCCTGTCTACTTTAGTCATCTGCCTGCCTATACCACTTATTCTTTTGAATGCTTTCTTGTACTTCCTCATTCCACCTCCAAGTTTCCTATTCTTTTCTCTGCCCAGAGGACACACCAAATACATTCTTGGCCATTTTCTTACCACCTGAATTGTACTTTCCCAGTCATATAGTAACTTATCATTACCACCCAGAGTTTGTTTCAACTCCTCCCTGAATTCTGCACAACATTCTTCCTTTTTCAGCTCCCGCTATTTATTTCTTACACCATATCATAAATCATGAAGTATATTTGATTTGTCAAAGATTTTACAGCAGATGCCCATCCTGATGCAACTCATTTACCTGGGCTTGGAACCGGCACGAGGAGTACACTTGATTGTAGCCCCCTTGTGGCTGGGTTTTTGCAAGAGAACTGTCACGTTATTAAAGGGTTTGTTATTTCTTTATACTCAGTTTTAGTGGTTTTTCTGTGGTATATGTTGGCTCCCATGTCAGTGGGTCAGGCAAACATCCAGTATGTCTCTATAGAATGGAGTGCTAGTTGGATCTGCTGTGGGTATACTATAATAATGTTACACAAAATCTTTAAGTTTTTCACAACACTTTAGGTCCAAAGTAAACTTTGTTCAGACATTACCAGTGCTGCTTGTGTCTGGTGGTTTTTTAAATATGGACTTTCATGATGCTGGCATCTTACCGTACTCACCAAGAGCCAGTCACCAGAGCATCCGCAAACCACATTGTTCCAAATTTTGAAGAAGACATGAACCACATTGACGTAAGGGCAGGGACAGACATAGCTGGCAGACACTAAACATCACAAGATCTGTGCACTGGCCTGAAGGGTTCTGAAGAGACAAGCCGACAGTCGCCCAACGGGTGTTGTGGGGCAGTATGTGGCTGACCTGCAAATGACTGAAAATCATTGATACGTCTCTACAGAATGCTAAGGGGCTGTTTCAAAGGAGCCAGAATCAGTCACTTCGGTGGTTTACAAGAATATTAATTTTGCAAAAAAATAGCCATAGTACAAGAACTAGCAGGCTAGAGGTTTCCTGACACAAATGCATCTCATTTGTTCTGCATTCTTGAATCACAATCATTCTATTCCCCCAAATGCCTAAACCACCGCAAGCAGTTTAAACAGTGATGTACGTATACACGTTAACAAATTTATTAGACCACCTGTCAAAAAAATGAGAGACCACACAGTATCATGAAGTGCTTTAATGCAAACGCTTTCCTTTTTAGTGAGTTCTCTGTTTTTTTACCATTTTGAACAAGAATGAGGAATTTCAAACCAAAGTACCTAAATTTTAGCTGGTTCACTGGGTTTCTCTGAGAAGTCAGAAATGGATCAGGCATAATATTAGACTACTAAAACTCATTTTTCTGTTCAGTAATAAAAGTAAATAACTACAATTTGACATCTTAATCAAGAAATAATAATGTGCTTTACTATTTCCTCAGTTTCTTGTTAAACAGTGAATTCGAAAATTCACGGATAACATTAATAATAATATTTTAGCATTAAAAATATCATTTTGGTTAAAGAGCTTCTACAACTGTTGTATTAACAATTACAGAAACATAAATGATTTTGATAATTACCAGTGCTGTTCATTTAGGGCAGCTGTGGCATAAATTTGTTAAGCACTGTGTCTAGAAATAATAATTTGACATGTGTTTTTGATTCAGAAAGATTGAGATGACTTCACTGGAGGGGGTGATTAATGGAGTAGTGGACTGACAAGAAAATAGTAATAATAAGCAGCTATTTTAAATCAGTTACTATTAGTTTTTTTCAAGCTAAAGGGCCAAAAATGTGAGGCTGTGTTGGTTCTTTTTTATTAGTAAGTACTTCATTTGTCTTGGAAAATGATGGTGGGTGTTTTTCAGTATTTCTGATATGCCAGAAGAAGAATGTTTGCCCCTGAAAAGGTAAAACAGTTCTTTCCTCAAAGGACACATTAATTGTCACATTAATTTCAACTACAACTTGAAACAGAAGCCTTGAGGTGATGCACACCTTGTTTCGTCTTATGCAAGTTTGCTTTAGCCCTGAATGTGTTGTAAATTCAATTCAATTCAATACAGTTAAATTTATATAGTGCCAATTCACAACTAAAGTCACCTCAAGGCACTTTATACTGTAAGGTAAAGACCCTACAATACTTGAGAGAAAACCCCTACAATCAGACAATCCTCTATGAGCAAGCACTTGGTGATAGTGGGAAGGAAGAACTCCCTTTTGACAGGAAGAGACCTCTGGCAGAACCAGACTCAGGAAGGGGCAGCCATCTGCTTTGACCGGTTTGGGGGTTATTGGAAAGAGCAGAGAAAACAGAGAGTATAGGAGAGACAAGGTCCCCTTATCTGCTGAACTAAAACTGAAAATTCTTAACTATTACAAATTACAAGCAAACTGTGAACCAGAAAATGTGCTGTTTACCTGTTGCTGTGTTTTGTTACTGATAATTATAGTCAGAATACAACCTTCTTTCACTTCTAAAGTTTTATATAGCATAATGAAAAATCATCTGGTCATTACTGGGTTCTAAAATTATTAAATCTAACCTCAGGTGTAAAACAACATAACAGATTTCACTGTGTATTTATTTATTTACTATAAAGGAAGCCAGAATGCAGAAGCAGTGTATGAAAAACTAAGTACATCCCATGATTAGGCTTATAAAACATTCCTTTTGATCAAGCTTATAGGTTGGGCTGGATCAGGTGACCCAGAACCATCCCTTAGTTATGCCGTGTAGACTTTGGCTGCTTGGGAACTTCCTGTGAGCATTTCTTCTCCGCCCACCACTTTTCAGCCCTCATGCATTTATCTGCCACTACATATCATTAAATTGTTCCCTCTCCCACATCTGTGTCATTCTTGTCTCTCTGCGCTCTCACTTTTTTCACTTCTCTTTCCCCTCACCCTTCAACCGGTCGAGGCAGATGGCTGCCACTTGGTGAACCTCATTATGCCGGAAGTCTCTTCCTGTTAAAAGGGAGTTCTTCCTTCTCACTGTTGCCAAGCGCTTAGTCATAGGGAATCGTCCGATTGTTGGGGTTTTCTCTCTAATACTGCAGGATGTTTCCCATACAGTATAAAGCATATTCAGGCAGCTTTTGTTGTGAATTGTCGCCTTATGAATAAAATTGAACTGAATTATTCAAAACAGATGGCCTCACATTTGACTCTTGGAATGCTTTGGTATTCCACAGACAAGCAGCAACTGAAGGGGGCTGCAGTAAAGCCCTAGCAGAGCATCTCAAAGGAGGAAACTCAGCATTTGATAATGGCTGTATGTTCTAGAATACAAAGAGTTTTCATCCAAGTAGTAAAAGCAATGCTTAGATTTAAGATTATGTTAGTTTGTCCCGGTACTTCTGGGCTTCTCATCCATTTTTTTTTTCTTGTTAAAGCTAAAAGTCTGCACTTCGCTTCCATCCCATTTGTCCATTTCTTTTAAAATCCACTGCGGTGTGTCTACAGAGGCAAAATTACAAAGAATTGTGTCACTGTCCCAAAACTTATGGACCTACCTGTGACACGACTGGAGCAATTGAACTTTCAGTGCAAATATTTTAGCAAATGTCCATAATTAAATTGGGTTTGCAGTGTATGAATTTGTCTTTACATGCAGTTTTGTCATTTTTATACATGTAGTTTTATGAGTAAATTGACAGAAGATTAAATGTTTCGAGGTGTTTGGAGCATCTGTGCAGCTCAATTAGTATTAGAGATGTATCCCTGAGAGCTCCAGTTAATCTGTGACCATCTCCAATGCAAATTAGGCTGAAGAGTGTTTGATATTACCACGAGGACCTCTCCATCTATGCAGGCTGCTCACTGAATGAAGCTGTTATTAGACGCCATCCACCGACTGTGTTTAATTGTAATCACGCCTCTTTACTTTGTTTTAAATATATTTATCATTCCTTTAAATCCTTGTTTTCTCCACTGCTCTGTGTTCAGGCTGGGTTTCCTTTACCGGAACTCTGCTTGTCCCTAGTAATCAATATTTGTCTGTTGAAAGTCCTTGGCCCTGCGGGCTCACATTTCACTTATTAACTGGTTTTCATGCATAAGGGCAAATGACTATCCTACCAATAGAGGAAAATAGCCAAGTGAGAGCTTTAGAAGTGTCAGTGTGTAGTTTGAGCTGCTGTCTCTGCATCAAGGGGGATTTCATTCAGGGCAGTGATCCAGGCCCAGGGAGCACTCCTGCAGGGAACTAATCGATCTTAGCTGCCAAAGGCTATCTCTAATGGCAGGGATTCCTATGCAGCAATTGCACTCTTGCAGGCTTTTCAGTGCCCTCTGTTGTCCCTATCCACCTCTCAGAACACCTCCTGCTTTATTAAGCAAACCCTCAAAGGCCAAAAGCCTTTTAGGGGAGTAAAGAGATTTTGAGATATGTCTGGCAATCAACTGACATTGCTTCCATTTTCTCTTTTTCTCTCCACAGGAAAGATGAGAAGGAGTATGCACTGAAACAAATAGAAGGCACTGGAATATCAATGTCTGCCTGCAGGGAAATTGCCGTAAGTGAAAGTTTTGTTGTTCTAAAGCTGGTACCCCTTAACCTCTTGACATCCACAAGGTCATTGGCCAATCTAGGATTAGTGTTGGGTTTAGTTTTAGCCACATTCTAAATAGGGACATTTTCAGAAACTAGAAGATGTGAGATTTCAAATGGAGTGGCATGACAGTTTTCCAGGTAAAGGTTTTTGTTTTATTTAGGTGTCCCAAATAGATGAAAATTCCGCAAAAAGAGCTGAACTTTAACCTAACCCAAACCTTACCCTTAAACTTATGTGGGTTGCTGGTGACCTGGTGGATGTTAAGATGCCTTCAGTTGTTATGACCTTATGGTGCGGACCCAAACATCATAGAAAATCACAAAGCTCAATGAAGAATCTTATTTGCAATTTCGCAAGTAGGCTCTTTAGACTGCATGTTTCTCTCAACGTAGTACATTATACAGAAAACATATTAGGCTACATCACTTGATCACTGAATTCAGGCATTTCGTTAAGTCCCATTGTCACGGGTGTATAAAATCAAGCACCTAGTCAGGCAGCCTGCCTTTACAACATTTATAAAAAAAATAAAAAGGTAATTCTAAAGAGATCACTGAATTCCAGTATGGTATTGTAATAGGATGCCACCACTGCAACAAGTCAAATGGTGAAATTTCTTCCCTCCTAGATAGATCATCAACTGTAAGTGGTGTTATTGCAAAGTTGAATTGTTTAGGAACCATAGCAACTCAGCCACCAAGTGACAGACCACATAAAGTTAGAGTGCAGGGTCGCTGAGTGCTAAGGTGCATAGCGCCTAAAAAGTGCCTAATGCTCTGCTGACTCAAGTGTAAGAGTTCACTGAATTTGGGCATGGTACTGTAGCAGGATGCCACCATTTCAAGAAGTGAGTTTGTGAATGTTTTTCCCTCCTAGATATTCCACCATCAGCTGTAAGTGGTGTGTTTGCAAAATGGAGTTGTTTAGGAACCACGTAAAGTTGCAGAGTGGGGGTCGCAGAGTGCTGAGGCTCATTGTGTGTAAAAGTCACCAATGCTTTGTTGACAGTACCTGCAGAGTTCCAAACCTCCTCTGTTTTTAACATCAGCACGAAAACTTTATGCCGGGTGTTTCATGGGATGAGTTTCCACGGCTGAGCAGATGCTTGCAATCTTTATCAAGCACAAGGACAAGTATAAGATTGAGTGGTGTAAAACATGCTGCAACTGGACTCTGGAGCTGCGGAAATGTGTTCTATGGACAAATCACACTTCTCTAGCAATCTGCTGGATGACCCTGGGTTTAATGAACACCAGGACAATGTTACCTGCCTGACTTCACTGTGCCAACTGTAAAGTTTGGTGGAGGAGGGGCAATGCTATGGAGTTGTTTTTCTGGAGTTGGCCTTGGACTTGGTCTAGTGAAGGGAATTTTTAATGCTTCAGCTTGACAAGATATTTTCAGCAATTCTATGCTTCCAAGTTTGTAGAAACATTTTGGGGAAGGTGCTGTTCTGTTTCAGCATGACTGTAACTCAGTGCGCAAAGTAAGCTCCATAAAGGCATGGTTGGATAAGTTTGGTGCGGAAGAACTTGAATGGCCGTCACAGAGCCATGACCTCAACCCCATCCAACACTTATGGGATGAACTAGAACAGAGACTGCAAGCAAGGCCCTCTCGTCCAACATCAGTGTCTGAACTCACAAATGCTCTTCTGGATGAACTGGTTAAACAACCTCCAAAGTCTAGTTAAGAGCCTTCGCAGAAGAGGGTGAGCTGTTATAGCTGCAAAGGGGGGGCCAGCTCCATATTAATGTCTATATAGTGAGAATAGGATGTCATAAAATCTCCTGTAGGCTGCCCAATACTTTTGTCCAGTGTACATAGAATGTTAAGTGTCAGACAGTTTGTGGATGAAGAAGATTTAAAGCAAGTAGGGGATGAACAGACTGTGATGACTGATGATTATTTTGACGATGAGAAGAAAATACGCTTTTGTTTGTGGTTTTCCAGCCTGTGGGTTCCTCTACCAGAATCAGCGTGGATCTGTTAGCAAAACACAGACTGCCCAGTGTGCCCCACTTAGTAAAGAGGCCACCTGGTACTGCTATGATTAAAAATGAAAGCAGTATTGTTTTGCTTCATTTCTGTTCCATGAAATTTGGCAGAGTTGTAGCTCTGAAAAGAACAGGTTCAGTTCTCTAATTTACAGATTCGTTTGGACTGAAGTTAAAAAAAAAAAAACAGACAATGAAATATATTCAAAATTAAAATACCTTATTGTGACTTCAGGGGTTAAACAGCTTGTCACTAAGGTGGTACCCTCTAAGATACTGTTGTTGTAAACTTGATGGTGGTGCTTATTCATACCCTTGTGGTTTGTACCTTATGGAGTCTTTATGTTTTGGTAACAGTTTTGCACCTTAATGTAACAAACATAAATAGGTTAGAAAGGTTCAAACCCATAACCTTCTTGCTGTGAGGTGACAGTGCTAACCTCTTCACCACCATGTCACTGATAAAAGACACCTGCAGAATGAAACTTGTAATATGAATGTAATAAATACTTTTTAAACTCAGCAGCATAACAATAAAATAAATCTTTTACTCAGTTTCTTTTCATATGTGTTATTTGTGGTCTTATGCTGCATATCTTGCTTGTCAAGAGTGGTTATTTGTGTTGTTGTTGTCTTCCTGTCTGCTAGAAGCAGCTTGGCCATTCTCCCCTGGCCTCTGACATCAACAGAGCCCATTCTCTATAAGCCCTAGAGGTGGTTGTGCGGGAAAATCCCAGTAGATCAGCAATTTCAAAAATGTCATGTTCCAAGTCACTTAATTGCATTTCTTCCCCACTCTGATGCTCAATTTGATCTTCAGCAGGTCATCTTGACCATGTCTGCAGTTGTTGATTAAATATTTGCATCAGTGAGCAGATAAACAGGTATACCCAATGAAGTGGCCGGTGAGTTTACTATTTCAGTCCTCTTATTAAGATTCCCAAAGTTTCAAATAATCCATGTGAGCCAGAAGCTTAGATTTCATTTTTTAAACTTTTGTCTCTATATGATGTCATTGAGAGTGAATATCCCTAATATGGTCATGTCAGGCACACAGCTATGGGCTCTAAAGCCCCCACCCACCTGTTGTTCAAAGGCTCTGTTTGCAAGGGGCATCCAGAAGAATGCTGGGGGAAGAGAGCTAAAACAGCTTGTTTCAGACAGCGGATGAACTGAGGGGCTGCACCAAAGCGCAGTATAAGATGAATAAGGAGTATATTGAGCTTAAATCATGTTAACCTACTCCAGAATAAAAATACGTTGTAGGAAATAAACAAAATTGGTTTTAAGAAAACTAAAGAAACATGAGGATTCTCAAGCAAGATCTGGTGTTGCAAGAGTCACCAGACCACATGATCATTCAGGCTGCGGTAAAAAAAGACATCAGCGTTGCCTGTGATCACTCAGGAAACACGCTTGTACCTTCATATCAAAATATTTTCATCTCACAGCCAGATGCCGCTCACTCCGGTGCATCATTTGACCAATACGGCAGCACTTCTCCGTCTTTGATGGAAAAGTGTTGACTGAAAAAAGCAGTGAAGATCATTTGCCCACAAAAAGCTGTCACTTAGATAGTTTCAGCTTCACACAATGAATTTACATATTTTTAGCTCATCTGGTTGAGGGACTGATGAGCTAACGCCATGGTGCAGCATCCGTTCAATTCACAAGAATCATTACTACTCTTAAAGTGTTGGTCAGATATTAGTGAAACTTCCATACAATGATTACCTAATAGATCTTAACCCAAATTGTGCTCAGGAGCAAGATCAAGGTAACATTCTTCTTTTCACAGGTGCTTTTCAATTTTCACAAGAATTGCTACTCCTCCTAGAGTAGTGGTCAAATTAAAAATAAACAAAAAACTTAATGGGTCACCCAAATTTTGCTTAAAGTTTGGGTCACATTTTTCATTTTCAGGGCACTTTCCCATTTTCACAAGAAACGCTACTGCCCAGGAGTATTGGTCTGGATTGTAATGCTGTTAAAATGTGTGTTTGTGTGTGCCCCTCTGCCATCTATGCATAAATGCCGTCATTAGGTTTATTTATGGTAGTAGTAATGTCTTAAGCCTAATTAGGGGCAGTCAAGAACTAGGGCTGTTGTCCTGGATCTGACTGACTGTGAGACTCCTTGACCCTCGCAGTGGATTTTAATTCTCATAAGTTTGTGCCACACTGCTGACTAATTACAAGAAAACATATGACTTTCTGTCCTTCACTAACCTGTGAGTTGTGAGGGGTTGTTAGCTGGTTTAGCTACTACGTCACTGACATTCTGGTTTAAATGATCAGTCAGTAAGGCTTTGGGTTGGGTTGTCAGCCTTCCTGCTTGGCTTTATCATGTTTGTGGAGGGGGAGGTGGTGCTACTTGAGTGCAAATACTGCTGATTGAGAAAGAATGTGGTCGGACAGGCTGGTGGGCTGTTATGTAAAGGTCTCTGGTTTCAGGTATAACGTTGGTCAGCTGGAGAGAGGATGAACTCCATATGGTGCAAAGACAGTCAGTGACTCTGCACAAATATATCCAGCAGTAATGACCAAACCTGATGCAGTTTTCATGCCCCTCAGCTGCACAGCAGCATTTCAGCTCGCTCAACAACATGTCGCTTATTCACAGTTCCTCTTTTTTGCCAGCGGATGTAATGGGTGGTGTTTTTTCCACAAAGAAAAGTGTAATTACACATCGCTAAATGATAGTCACCTTCTGCTGAGGCATGTTTTATGTGAAGCCCCAGGTCTGGAGACTGTGTGGAAAAGTCCAAAAAGCACAATTCATTCATAAAAATGGCATGCTGTGGAAATTATAGGCTGTGGTGTTATACACAGAGGGTTTTTCTTTTAGATTATCAGTGGTTCCTTTGCATTTTTACTATCAAGTTTCAGCACGTAGCAGGTTTTAGATCTACAGGATATACAGCGCTCTGCTAAAGCCAAGTACACAACAAGTAAACACAAAAAGTATCCCTTTTTGGAAATGTGATATGAAACGTTGCTGGCTAGATAAAACTGTTAAAGCAGCGAGTGTTAAACTTTTGGTGGCTTGCCACACTCAGAAGCAGAAAAAAATTTCACACCTCAGATAGTGCAGTTTCAATCTTTCATTAAGAATAAAAAAAATTGCATTTTGGTGATATCGGTACATCGCCGTGGCAAGGAAGCAGCCGAAGGTACATCAGCATATTAAAAAAAACCATACTCATTCATATTAGTTTGACTTCATATTTTTTCCCTGGTGCCACAGTTTGAGAACTACCATGTTAATGTGATGGCATTAGGTCATTCAGGCATGGATCACTTTTTAACATTGCTGTTTCTCACAGCTTTATTCAAACACACCGACAGCACTGGAGAATTGAGCATCTGTTGCATGATGTACTGTGAGCGAGATGGGAACATACACTTCATGGCCACTTCATTAGGTACACTCGTTCAACTGCTCATTGTTGCAAATAGCCGTTTGGTTAATTACATGGTAACTCAACACATTTAGGCATGTAGACATGGTGAAGATGTCCTGCTGAAATTTAAATCGAGCTTCAGAATGGAGACAAAAGGTGATTTAAGCGACTTTGAATGTGGCACGTTCGTTGGTGGCAGATGAGCTGGTCTAAGTATTTCAGAAACTGTTCATCTACATATTTCTCTGTTGTTGTGGTTTACAGGATTTTATGAATGATTTATTTATTTTATGTCTATTTGTATTGCTTGTGTGTGTGTGTGTGTGTGTGTGTGTGTGTTTTAATCTGGATTTGTGTTTGTTGAATGTCTGTTTTAATATGCTAATCATTTTTTCATTGCTCCCTCCTCTGTTTTCAGTAGGTTTAATGTTTTATGCCTGTAAAGTCTTTTGAAACTATATTGGGCTGTAGAAGTATAATTGAATTGAATGAAATTGATTTTCCCACACACACATCTCTAGGGTTTACAGAGAATGGTCTGATAAAGATGAAATATACAGTGAGTACCAGTTGATTTCAGTTATTGATGCCAGAGGTCAGAGGAGAATGGCCAGACTGCTACGAGCTGATAAGAAGGCAACAGTAACTCAAATAACCATCTGCTGGAGGTGTTTTGGTGTGGGAATATTTTCTTGGCACATTTTGGGCCCCTTAGTACCAGTTGAGCATTGTTTAAATACCACAGCCTACCTGAGTATTGTTGCTGACCCTTTCCATTGCTGTATGACCGCAGTGTATCCATATTCATGTGGCTGCTTCCAGCAGGATAACACAGCATGTCACAAAGCTTAAATCACCTCAAACTGTTTTCTTGAACAGGACAGTGAGTTCACTGTATTCAGATGGCCTCCACAGTCACCAGATCTCATTCAATAGAGCATGTCTGGGATATGTTGAAATGGGGGATTCATATCATGGATGTGCAGCTGACAAATCTGCAGCAACTGTGTGATGCTATCATGTAAATATGGCGTGTATATGTTATGTGTTTGTGAAATACTTTTGAAAAAGACAATAAACATATTGGCAAAAAAAAAAATCATGTAAATATGGACCAAAATCTCTGAGAAATGTTTCTAGTATCTTGTTAAAAATTAGTTACAATTCAGACATTAGAAAATAAATACACACCAAAAAAAATCACAGGAAGATTTATGTGAGTGTATCATCACGGCACATCTTGACTTGGCAATATTTGCCCGCTCTTCCGTACAAACACACTCCAAATCTGTCAGATTGTTAGGGCATCTCTTGTGCACAGTCCTCTTCAGGTCACCCCACAGATTTTCAGTTGGATTTAGGTCTGAGCTCTGGTTGGACCATTCTAAAACTTGAATTTTCTTCTGGTGAGGTCATTCTTTTGTTGATTTGGATATATGGTTGGGGTCATTGTTGTGCTGAATGCTGAAATTCCTCTTAGCTTCAGTTTTTTAGCAGACATCTGAAGATTTTGGACCAAAATTGACTGGTCTTTGGAACTGTTCATAAGTCACTCCACCTTAACTCAAGCCCCAGTTCCAGCTGAAGACAAACAAACCTAATACATGATATAGCCACCACCATGCTTCACTGTGGGTATGGTTTTCTTCTGGTGATGTGCAGTGCTGTTTTTGCACCAACCATACCTTTGGGAATTGTGGCCAAAAAGTTCAACCTTGGTTTCATCAGATGTAACACATTTTCCCACATGCTTTTAGGGGACCTGATGTACAGTATTCTTTTTTTCACATTTAGCTTGGTCTGGATGTTTTTCTTTCTAAGAAAAGGCTTCTGTCTTGTCCAGACATATGGAGAATACAGGAGATTGTTGTCACATGTTCTACACAACCAGTACTTGCCAGAAATTCCTGCAGCTCCTTCAGCAATCCTGTAGGCCTCTTGGCAACCTCCCTGACCAGTTTTCATCTTGTGTTTCCATCAGTTTTGGAGGGACGTCCAGTTCTCAGTAAATTCACTGTGGTTCCATATTTTCTCCTCTTTACTGCGTACCATAGTATATGTAATCTTGTGGGATTTTTTTGTACCCTTCTCCTGACTGATCCCTTTGATTCTTTGTCAGCTCTCTGTGAACCATGGCTTTTGCCATAGGATGTAACTGCGTAATTGTCAGTAAATTACTAGTAGGGCAGCTGAACTTTATTTGGGGTTAATCTGTCACTTTAATTGACGGCAGGTGTGTACCCAAAAAGACTGAATGCTGTAATTGGAGTAAAAGGTGCACCAATAAAGTCTTTGTTTTAGGGTGTGCACACTTATGCAACCAGCTTATTGTACATTTTTATATTTTATTCTTCAAAATAGCCACCCTTTGCTTTGATTACTGCTTTGCACACGCTTGGCATTCTCTCCATGAGCTTCATGAGGTAGTCACCTGAAATGGTTTTCCAACAGTCTTGAAGGAGTTCCCAGAGATGCTGAGCACTTGTTGGCCCTTTTGCCTTCACTCTGTGGTCCATCTCATCCCAAACCATCTCGATTGGGTTTAGGTCAGGTGACTGTGGAGGCCAGGTCATCTGGCGCAGCACTCCATCACTCTTCTTCTTGGTCAAATAGTCCTTACACAGCCTGGAGGTGTGTTTGGGGTCATTGTCCTGTTGAAAACAAAATGATGGTCTAACTAAACACAAACCGGATGGGATGGCATGTCGCTGCAGGATGCTGTGGTAGCCATGCTGGGTCAGAGTGCCTTTAATTTTGAATAAATCCCCAACAGTGTCACCAGCAAAGCACCCCCACACCATCACACCTCCTCCTCCATGCTTCACGGTGGGAACCATGCATGGAGAGACCATCCG
>VUQH01060733.1:9353-24500 GCA_015106775.1 Etroplus canarensis | reverse complement strand
TAAAAAATCAAACAAACAAACAAAAAAGAAACAAGCAGTAATATATGATACAAAATAACAATCATAACTCAAACACTGAGCCCAGAAGGGAGTAAGAAGTATGTACATTTTTGAATCGACCACTGCTTGAACATTGCTGTTGTGACTGTTTATCTACCCTCATCCCCGCAGGCAGAGCTGAAAAATGAATTGATTCCTCTAAAGAAAAACCTTCGTCGCCTTTATGAAGCCAAGCAGGAGTGTGATGACACAACTGTGCACATCAAGGTATCAATAAACACTCAGATACCATGAAACACTAGAGGACCTGCATTGCCGCTGACGTGTCTATGACTGAAACTGAGCCTTACAATGTTAGTGTATAAACATGTCAGCCAAGGTGTTAGAAAAGCCGCCTTTTTTTAGGATCCTTAAAGTCCCAGAGTGTGAAACATATTTATATGTAACAGATGTTATAAGATCTAGAAGCACAAGTATCCAACATGGTAGATAAATACTAGGATGATAATGTGGTAAAAGTAGGAAAAGGAGGCAAAATCCAACTGGTAAAGCAGAATAACAGGCATAATGTCTATTTTCTTTTAGTTTTATGGATGGACAGTAAAATTAAAGTATAACATATTAGGATGATTTCCTTTTGAAGAGGAAGGAAGGAGGAAGGAATTTCCTGTTTTTAAGCTGTATGGAAAACAGAAGTTGCCATAGACAAGACCAAAAAAGTAGACTACAGCAACAGACTATAACTTAGTTGCAGTACATTATTTGTACTCTGTATCGATCCATATTCCCACTGTGGCAGAACCAGACTCAGGCCACAGAGAAGCAGATCAAAGAGGAATTTCAGCAGCTGCGGGAGTTTCTCCAGAGGGAGGAGGAGGCACGACTGGCTGTTCTGCAGAAGGAGAATGAGGAGAAGAAAGAGCTAGTGAAGAAGAAGTCTGAGAGCATCACCAGAGATATCCTCACCTTCTCTCATGCCGTCATCGCCATTGAGAACGAGATCGCATCCAGTGATGTTCTTTTCCTTCAGGTGAGCAAGATTTTTAATGTTTTGCTGTCTGGGTCCATCTGATCATACAATGTGCCATTTATAATGATCTGTTTTGTCATTTCAGAATTATAAAAACACAAAGAAAAGGTAAGAGGTTCTTAAAAATGCTTAGCAGTGTCATACCAGCTACAGCTTTGTAGTTATCCAATATTGGTTCATTCCTGTTTGTCTTTTACCTCCCACAGAGCTCAGATCCCAGAGAAGAACCCAGAAAAAGTGTCAGGTGCTCTTATAAATGTGGCCAAGCATATCAGTTCCCTCCAGTACCATGTGTGGGAGAAAATGGTGCATCTGGTTCAGTACAGTAAGAACTCACTTGACTCTGTATGAAACATGCATAGTGTGATTTTGTTTTGGATCAGATATTACTGTATCTGTGATACTGTACTGTATTACTGTACCCTGGGGAATAATGTAGGCACTTCAGTGAAAACCTTTTAAAGATGTTAGTTTTTCAAGAGGAATTTGTTCTTTCTTTTGCTTATATTAATAAATCAGCATCTGTATTTAATCTCTTCCTTTTAGCACCCATCACCCTGGATCCCAACACTGCATACTCCTGGCTGTCCATCTCCACAGACCTGACCTGTGTAGCCAACAGTGGATCCCTGCAGGAGCTCCCAGACAATCCTGAACGATTTGGGCACTTTGTGTTCGTTCTTGGCTCAGAGGGCTTTACTTCAGGCCGCCACGCCTGGGAAGTAGAGGTGGGCGACAAGGTGGACTGGATGCTTGGCGTGGTCAAAGAGTCCATCGACAGGAAAGGCCGCATCTCAGGCTGTCCTGAGGGTGGCTTTTGGATGATCTCGCACTACGAGGGGGAGTACTCTGCTATGACGAGGCCCAGCACCACACTGCAGCTGGAGGGGAAGCTGGCTCGAGTCAGAATCCAGCTGGACTATGACTCTGGAGAGGTCACCTTCTCCAACCCCGTCAACATGACACCCATCTACACTTTCAGTGACTTCTTCACTGAGAAGATGTACCCCTTCTTCTGCCCTGGAGCCAACATCAATGGGAACAACCCCAACCCTCTTAAAATCTGTCCCGCCAAGGTGGCCGTGTGGAACAGTGCAACATGGTGATTTGCGAGCATCTTACATTAATGCGTTATAAAAATACCCAACTGCAAATCAGATATTTATGCAAATGTCAGTGCGTGCTTGTGAAATGAGCATCCCACAAGCTGTGTAATTACAAAAATAATTGGTTTATTTCACTTGGGTTCATTTATTGACTGACTGCAGGACATAAGAGGCTCTTTAAAGCGACTGGGGGGCGCATTAGCCATTATTATCATCACTCAGAAAGGCTCCATTATACTTCTCAGTCAGTAAGGCTGTTGCACTAAGACTCCCCTGCACACCCTCCTGAGCATCAGTCTCCCCCTGGTGGTCATAAACTAAAAAATGAAACGACTACACTTTGTTTTTTGTTTTGTTTTGTTTTTTAAATTATTTGACAGTGATTCACTATGAAATGTTAAATTCACACATGTGTTGTCCGATTAGGCCCAAACTGATGTGAGTTAAAACTGCAGCCCTGAACAGGTCTGTAAGGTAATAGTCATCCATAGTCATAGCGCCACCCAGTGGATAGGGGAAATGTTATGTTTTACACGTTTATGTACTCCTCCTCACATGTTGATTAAATCCACCTCAAAAGTGTTAAGAAGAACCTTCCAACCTTGCTGTTGTTTGATTGTGAAAATTTAGAGTTTTCACAAGGCCATGCCCTTAGAGTATGGCAATTGGCCATGCAGCAGGAAGCTGTTTTGAAGCTTATGGAAAGCTTAAAAAGCTATTAAAATTAGCAAACGTCACCATGGGGAATGCCAGTAGTTCTAGCAAACAAGCAGCCCTGGCTGTGTTTTACTGATGAAATTTGTTAGTGTCGTGACACTCCAAGACCTACAAAAAAGCTTCTTGGAGCCATACCCTAAATCCAACAGGAAGTCCACTATTTTGAATTTAGGATACAATTTTGGTGGCATTTTTGCGATTTTCAGGTCTTTGACTTTAACAAACTCTTTCTAGAGATAGAAGAAATAACATGACCTTTGGTCCTAAGACCTTGGTAATCTTAAATCGTGAAACATTTCAGATTTTGTTGAAGGGCATGTCTGTGGCAGTATGGCAAATTCCGATGTTTGGCAACAGCACATGAAATTGCCATAACTCAAGTATACATTGTCCAATCTGTTCCAAATTTCACAAGAATAGAGACATCTATATGTCAATATTTTGTCACAGGACATTTGCATTATGTACTGTACCTTCAGCTGCTCCCTTGTATTCTTCCCAAGGGGTCTCCACAGTGGCTTAATCCACATTTGTAATTTGGCAGCAGTTTTACACCAGATGCCCTTCCTGACACAACCCTCCATGGTGAGAGGGGCTTGTGTCCCCACCTGGAATTGAACCAGGGACCTTTCACTTGTAAGACAAATGTGTAAACCACTACGTTATGGAGACACAGAACATTTGCATTATGTACAAAGCATCATTTGATTTCTGTGAAAATAACAATGTGGGTTCCATACATCATGTACTGCAACATGATGCATAATTAGTGAGTGTTCTCCAGAGCCATCTAGTGTGCACAGGAAATGAAAAGCAACTCCTTTTTGCAGCATCCAGTTACAATCCAGGGTATGAGCCATCCACCTGACTGCAGAAACAGCAGCATGCTCGAGTGGCATTCTGGCTCGACCACAGCACAGGTTGCTGCTTGCAGCTTTAATTTAAACTGTTATCTTTAGGCACTTTGTTACTACGAGCATGACACAAAACACCTCATTTGTTCCCATTTCTTTAGCTGAATCTGTAAAAAATGCCAAAGATAACACAGTAGAATTTTTGCTCCAACAAGGTGATATCTCAGCATGGTGTGTCAATTAAAACCACTGAGGAAAACTGGACAAGTGGAGGACAGAAGAAGTGGCAGGCCTAAAAAACTATTTACAGCAGATGAACAGTATCTGAAAATCATGTCCTTAGGAAAAATCGTGGAAAATCCAGCAAAGAACTGACACAGAACCTGAGCTGCATCTGGACCTTCAGTTGATCCATCTACTGTTCACTGAAGCCTTGACAGAAATGGTCTCAGTGGAAGGGTAACTGTCAAGAAGCCATTCTTAAGGAAGGGAAACAGGGAGAAAACGCTGAGATGTGCCACATTACACAAGAACTGGTGCGAAAATCAGTGGCAACAGGTTTGATGGAGAAATGAATGGACCTCAACACCATTGAAGCAGTGCGGGATCATCTTGACAGAAAATGAAACAAAAGGCAGCCAACATCTAAAGAAGGACTTTGGAGAACTATTCCTGAAGACCACTTAAAGAAATGACAAAAAAAGCTTAGCAAAGGAAAAATTTAGGCTGTGCTATAAGATAAGATAAGATATATGCTTTATTGATCCCACAATGGAGAAATTGCAAATAAATCTCAAGACACTTCATATACACACGCTTTTTTGTTGAACATGCAGTTCTGTACAACACACTCACACAAAACTAGTGACATGCAGTGGAGAGAAGTGAGAGAAAAAGGCAGCCTATTACAGGCGCCAAAGAGCACTGTGGGAGTTGGGTGCCTTGCTCTCAAGCACCTCGGCAGTGCTCAGGGTGAACCAACTCCTCTCTAGGCCTCCAGTGTGCCCCCACAGGTTAGTTTCAAACCAGTGCCACTCAGCAGCTATTGGTTCCCAACCAGTCACCAACAGACTGAGCCACTGCTGCCTGTGGTCATTACAAATATTGACATTTTAAAGCTGGTTAGAATTATACAAACTCTGTTTTTGCCTTATGTACTGTATTTCCATTTATATTTGTTTCAATAAATATTTGCATCGGTTTCCCATTTTCCCAGCAATATATAAAGATATGAGGGCTCTAGGCTCTCCTAGGCCACTTGGCCTGACTCGACCCAGCTGTCTTCTCTTTCTATGCCTCTGTGCTTAGTGTTCTGTCCCCCTAGGCTGTGCTTTGTGTGGGCCAGAACATGCAAAGTATTAAAAATAATAAAATTACTTCCACCTTGTGACATCAGCAGCGTGCACATACAGCCATACAACCTGAGTCATGCCTGCGGTTCGACATGTGGATGTGGCACAGTAAATTTAGCACAAGGAGGGGTCAGGATCTGACAATAAATGTTTTTTTATGTCCTGCTCATCACGCAGGCCAATTTTCAGGTTCAAACGCAGACTTGTTTGGAATTAAGCAATCTCCCTGATAAATGCCTCACAGTCCCCATCAATTTTTAACAGAACAGTTCGCCCTCAGATTAAACTTGTGTTAAAGCTGATCTCACACTTTCTTTAGTACATTCTTCACTCATGGGCTCTGTTCATTTTCGACTCATTAATCTGCCCTGCTCCTTGTAGATTACTTTGGCTAGTACTGAAATGAAGTGGTTGAGTCTTTGTGTATAAATTATATCTAGCGAGGGAGGGAAGAATGAATGGTCCCAATGCCCAGTAAATAGGGAAGGTTGCATCAGGAAGGGCATCTGGCGTAAAAGCTTTACCAAATTAAACATGCGGATTCAAAATACGACTGGAGAGGGAGGAAACAAGTGTCAGGGGTGCTTTGTGACAAAAGGATAGTGGCAAGAGTGAAAGGAAAGGTTCACAAGATGGAAGTGAGGCCTGCCTTGATGTATGATCTGAAGACGGTGGCACTGACAAAAAGACAGGAGGCAGAGCTGGAGGTGGCAGAACTGAAGATGTTGAGATTTTCGCTGGGAGTGACCAAAATGGACAGGATTAGAAATGAGTACATCAGAGGAGTTGAGAAGTTCGGAGACAAAGTCAGAGAGGCAAAGGTGAGATGGTTTGGACAAAGGATGTTGAAGATGGAGCTGCCAGGCAGGACGAGAAGAGGAAGACCACCAAGAAGATTCAGGGACGTAACTGAAGGAGGACATGCAGAGGGTTGGTGTGAGGGAAACGGATGCAAGGGATAGGGTGAGATGGAGGCAGATGATCTGATGTGGTGACCCCTAACGGGAGCAGCTAAAAGAAGAAGAATAATTAATTACCAAAACAATGTTCCCTTTGATATAATCAGAACATGAATTGCACAGCTCCATTTGTTATACAATTGGGTTTTGGCTCCGCACTATACATTTCCCTTGCACCAAAAAAACACAACGTTTCTCTTACCGTTGCCTATGACAGGAAGCAAGAGGGTGATGATATGTCTTGTGTTAGTTGCTGGATCTCAGAGAGTTCAACTGATATTCTCAGACACACTTCAGATGCATGTTACCAAGCTCAACGAACAGATGTGCTCGTTTGTCAGCACAATGAGGGGACAATGAGGATTACAGCTCTACACGACAGAAACACTCATATAGGTATTGGTAGGGGCAGAGAAATCGACAATGTCTTAATTACCATCACCTATGACTTTGAGCGAGAGTTTCTTTGTCCTGCAGCAACTTTACACATATCTCCCAGCTGTTAAAGCAAATAGGCTTGTTTGTATCATATTCTCAGCCAAATTTGAGTAATTTGAGGCTGAATTTACCATCTCTACAGCCACTGACCAAATAAGACCTAATAAGACAGTTTTAGATTTTATTCTTTCAGTTGCAGTCGTGTGGCTGATTAACACTTTGAATGTGAAGAATGAATATAAGAACAGAATTCAAATTTATGCACTACAGCAAGAAGTGAACAACCTCAATAGTCCTGAAAACCCAGAGGTAACCCTGAAGTTATATAGATAAACTTGAATCCTGAGTGCAGGCCTCAGGACACATCTGATCTTCACAAATATGCTAAACTAACAGAAATAAGAAAAACACAGAGTGATTATCTCAAAATACAATAAAAATAATCCAGATTCAGATGTCCTTCTGGAGCCTGGGACTGAATTCATCCATGGAGTTAAGGGAATTTTCAGGCTTGAGGGGCAGTTTTCTGTTGTGTGATTTTTCCTCACAAATGGCAGAGAACCCTGCAGGTAGGGTAACCAAATCCTGGCAAACTAAATGTAGACCAAACACTATGTTTGTGTGGAACAAAAATGTGTTAGTAATGCTGGCAGGTTGGCTGAAATGTTCATATCTTCAAAATAAAAACAGAACACACTATATAGGTGCAACTTTTCCAACTCTCTTGCTAAGTAAGTACAATAAGGATAAGAGTTTGTTAATATGGTATCATGGATAACTTTTTGGTGAATTGTAACTTTCCCTAATCGGCCCACCACTGGACAAACTAACCTTCTTGTGATTGTAATAAAATGCCTTCCATGTTTTCGTTACAAAGCCAGACTTTAGAAAAGTGCATGTCCTGCACAGCAAGCCAAAAAGTGGGACACTATCTTGAAATGTGGGATGGGTGACAAGGCGTAAAAATTCTGAGCAGTCCCACAAAAAGAGATACATCTGGTCACACCATTTTCCATCCAGTGAGCCCCGATTAGTGGAACTTCTCCACAAGAGGGCAGAAAAACCAAACTAGAATCAACCACATTCAATCAGAAGTATAAATCTACAGCCTGCGGGTCAGAACCACCCAAAGGGTCTAATTTGGCCCAGTGGAAAGCTTTGGAAAATGTTGAAATTTAAAGGAGGGTATACATTTTGCACCTTTAATTATCCTCTCGTCAGTTCACAATCTTTATTGACAAAGACATTATGCTCAGTCTCTCATACACCAAAGAAAGAAAATCTGTAGTTTTTTATTGTTAGCATTCAGTTTAATGAGAAAAGTTCAATTTTCTTAATAATTACAAAACAGTTTTCTGTTTTTCTACACAGCAAAAAATGGGAAATGTAGTATATCGATGTATTATCCCAATAAGTACAAAAAAGCCAGTGACACCCATGTCCTAAGCAGCACAGGAAGTCCACCATCTTGAATTTGAGAGGCAAGTTTTGAGATTTCCACGGTTTATACTTAAACAAACTCCTCTTGGGGATTTTGTTGGATCAACATCATATTTTGTCAGTCTCAGCTGCAGATGTTGGCAATGATAAATTGCAAAGTTTTTAAATTTTTGTTAAAGAGCGTGTCCATGGTGCCATGGCAAATTTTAACGATTTGCTATGAAATTTTTAATTGGAATAATTCACACATACATTGTCCAATCAGGCCCAAACTTCTCATGTGTGATGAAACTCCAGCCATTAACACATCTGTAAGGCAATATTCCCATATTCATAGCGCTATTAGTGGTAGTGGGAAATGTCATGTTTTACGCTTTGATGTTCTGCTTCACGCTGGCTGACCACAGCCACCTGAAATTTGGTTAGAAAAGCCTTATGGAGTTGATATTACTTTATAGTGAAAACTGAGTTTTCATCAAATGGTGTGACCCTGGCACGGTGGTGAATTTTGATGTAATGGCATGAAAACACGTGCACAAATTTCTCCAACTCAAGCTCATTCTTTTTACAGTTTGCCCCAAACTTTACATGTTTAAAAAAAATCCTGAACTGAATACATCTATATGGCAATATTCAGCAATAGTTTTTAGTGTGTGGGAACAGGAAATTATGTTTTGTACTTTGAAGTACTCCTCCTCCGAGGCTGAGCACATACACCTCAGAAGTTGTAAGAAGAATTTTCAAATTTTAATGTTGCTTGATTGTGAAAAGTGTAAACTTTCTTTGAATGCTGTGCCCTAGGGCCATGGAAATTATTCAAAAACCAGGAAGTTCTAGTAGAGGTGCTTGGAAAGCTTAGAAAGTCATTAAGCATGGCACACACAGTGCTTATGGTGACAGTGTGTGTGAACCGGAAGTTGGTTTTAGAGTTTGTACTTTAATGAACTTCTCTTCTAGATTTAATTGGTCTGACATCATCTTTGGTCCTTATTCGTGGGAAATTGCAATACTTTTGAGTTTTCATTGAAGGTTGTGTGCAAGGTGGCGTGGCGAAATTCGATATTTCGCCAAAAAACATGCAACTGTTATAAGTCAAATATAAAATGTCCAATTGGTCTCAGATTTCCTATGCTTGATGAGAGTCATAGTCTGGAGACATCTACATGCCAGTATGTGGTCACAGTCAAAATCATTAGGTAAAAGGTGTCATCTGATGTATATGAAAATTTCACTGGGGGCTTCACACAGATATGCAATGCCACCTTGCTTAAGTAGTGGGTGTTCTCCAGCACCACCTAGTGCCAAAAGAAAGTGATAAGCAACTTCTTTATGCAACAGACAATTAGAATGCAAAGTGTAAGCCATCCACTTGACTTCAGGAAATGCCTGAAGTGCAGTGTGCCCAATTGCAGCGCAGTTCAATGTGCGGCAGGATGCGAGGGCCCTATTATCACGGCTTGCAGCTTTAATCATTCTTAGTTCAGAAAAAGTCAAACAACCTTGTGCTTTCTCTACCAGCAGTTGTGTCATGCATGTTTCAAGATCTGCTTTTTTTGCTTCAAATGTGACACAAGTTTGCGTTTTACTGCCAGTACAAATACAATAAACAGACTTAACACCCCTGAGCTGGAATTCTTTCTTATGTGACCCAACTGGTTCTGGTGGCAATGCAACATCCCTTCTATCAGAAATTATACAGCCTTATCCCATCTTTAGGATAAAGCTGTATAATTTTAAAGAGGATTGCTGCAAAAATGGGGTTTGTTTGACATTTAAATGTAGAACTCCAAAATTATTTAATCTTACATCAGTAGCCAGCCTGTTTGAAAATAGTTGGCTATGCAGGGTCAAAGGAAATCACAAAGAAACTGCAAAGCAAATGGCTTAAAACTGATGTTGAAATGTAGAATCCAGTGCTGCGTTGCACATCCATTTGACAAGTATCAGTCTTCTAATGTAATTATCCCTTAGATAGATAGATAGATAGATAGATAGATTGAACAATGACTCCTGCAATTGTTTCTTTGTGCTCCAGAAAGCATGCAGGATTACATACATACTTAACCACTGTGTATAAAAACATTAAATTGTGCGTCATGACTTAATTACTCAGCAATATTCTTCTTAATAAAGTAAGCTTTTTTCTGAAGAGACTCTTGTTCCTCTACATTGTTTCATTGTACCCTTTATAAAAGGACTGTGGTGGTTAGTTGAAACTTGGTGGATCACCTCTTCTCTACCCATCAATGTGTATCCAGCCATGGAGCAACCTCATCCTTTTTCAGGTCCTGCCCAAAAGGAGGAGGGACAGAAAAAAGGTCAGTAAAAAGGATATGTGTGAGCAAGATGAACTTTTTCAGTAGCAGGTCACAGTGTTTGCAGGCTGTCACTTGCCTTTCTGATGTGAAAGGAGATGGGATGGATGATGATGATGTATGAGTGTTTATAGCATCTTCTGCAGGGTGAAGCAGACCCTAATGATGATGACCAAAAGGAGGAGGAGAGAAAATTAGCTTTCTCTCATTTTAAAAACATAAAACTGCCTTAGATATGGCACTTTATCATCCTTGACCCTTACTTTAATGCTCAGAGGACTTGGAACATTATTGTTGAGGGTATTCTGCATGTCCTTTTGACTTCCTCCCTGTAGGGCACCTCTGGCCATTGGCCAGGACCCCCGCTTTGTTAATCACCAGGGAGACCTCCTGCTGAGCGTACTGTTTTATGCAACAAAGGTCAGTGGCGTCTGACAGAGAAAGAAAGAAAGTGAAGCATCAGGGGTGGTCAATAGTGAATAGTCATATAAATATCAGAACACTAGGCTGGGGTAGAAGTGAGCCCTGTGTGTACACAGGCTTGTGCCAGGGAGCAAGATGGAGGTTTAAACGGACTGTAACAGAAGAATCTATCGAGCTCTTACCCAGATGGATGACAGGATGCATCTTTTATCATTGTTTGCAATGTCTGTGAGTACAGAGAAAAACAATTTTAACATCCAGAAGACGAAAATCATCTCACACACTGTTCATCACTCATACTCACTTTAATCTCTGCAGGATTTTCGCTTCTACTGTCTGATCAATCCTTGCAACTTTGTATTTTCCATTACAACATTTTCTATTACAGTCCACAATTTAGTGAGTTGGCATAGACCCTTACCTCAGCCCTAGGTCCATATGAGTTCCTTCAACAGTTTTCTCACTGGGTGGGGGTCTTCTGTTGTCTCCAGTGTTCAGTTTGTTCTATTGTCCAGGCATTATGACAAGTAAAGCATGTGTACACTAGGCCTACGTTGACGCTTTTCTATGAAATAAAATAAACTTACAGCAAGCAAAGACGCACATGATGGCACATAAAAGAACATAACAATGATGGCGATAATGTGTAAAAACATGCTAAATGAGGAGGAGTTGGAGGAGCATGATTCATGTTGGCTTTTTAAAGTCATGAGAACATGTGAAAAGCAATACAAACAAAGGTCTTCATGGTTAATAACAGACAGAAGTTACCCAGTCAGATGAACTCTAAAAGCACACTTTCCACTTTAACTTAACATACATGGGTGCACAGACCAACTGATATAACAAATGCAGCACTATTATGCAGTGTCCGTGAGCTTGGTGACATTACAGAAGATGATTTAGAGCCATTTAGTGTGAGTCATGCACAGTGTTGAGGTATTGAAGTAAAAATAGCTTGGGAATGTGAGCTCAGTAAACCACACAAAAGACTGACTGTGTCAGACAATTAAGTGATTCATTTAGACATGAAAATAATGTGAAAGCATCAATGTCAAGTAGGTTTTATCTGTTGTGTTACATTTTCTGAAGAGATTTCATTTATGGCATTATAAATGAACACAAAAACAGCAATAAAGCAATGGCCGGCTTTATGGAATGACTTTAATATATACATATTTTCACCTGTTATAATGGCACTGAAGCTACAGCAGTGGTGTTGGCAGGGATTTGTGTTCTCAGCACATGGATGCACCATTTCTGTGTGAAACGGCACATCTTGAATGTCTGGCAAAAGATTTACAGAGGCTTGCAAATCCTTGATAAATATCCAGAGTAACAAAAAATTAACTTTAATATAGGAAAAACATTATTTGTTTTTAGAGAAAAAGCAGCTGAAAGAAGAAGCTTAAGTCTTTTTGTGAAAACAAATTTCATAATAGATTTAAACACTAAAGAAATTGGTTGTTAAAGTGGATATTTATAGCAGAGTTCAATAAATACAGCAAAACATAATTGTAAAGCTTATAATTTAGCTTCAAAACCAAATCAACACCTCTCTGACAATCTCTCAAATTATTTATAAGCTTCACAAAGGTCGTATTTATTGCAGGGCTCATAGACTGGATGGTATGATATTATACTAAATGCACCTATTATTTTGTCCATCCCCTGCCTCGCTAATATGCATGTCAGCAAAAGCAAGCTGGCAGCAGGACAGCTCACACCAACTGACAGAAGCAGAGAGAGCGTGACTTTCAGGAAAAAAACAAACTTGGGTCAGATTTGTTCAAAGAGGACTCATATATATAAAAAAAATAACAACAAACTCAGACAACAATGCGACTGAATGCCCTGCAGTGATGATGTAAGCTTGCTGTCTAATTACGTCCATTTCTGAGACTAGTGCTCTTTGGATTCCTCCGCTGCTGGTGAGCGTAAATTGAGTGTGTGAGGGTGTTTGACACTGTGAGCGAGTGGTAAAAACTTTCAAAAAAGGCTTTACCAAAAACAACAGAAAACCTCATGGGGTGTGTAGACTGTAGAGTCACTTTGAAACACGCCAAACAACAGAAGTGTGACAAAACACCCTGACAACACAGAGAAGGACACAACAATACATCCCTCAACTTTCATTTGGCAGCAGCTTCCTTTGGCTGTCCGGCTTAAATTGGCAGTGTCTTGCTCTGGGTCCATAAGCACACACATACAATCATTCACACAGTACAATCATACATACATGATGCAGTACATAACATGCACATACACAGATATAAATACATAAAGGTTTTCATTAAATGCACTTCTGTGTCCGCAGCTCTCTGCTTTGAAAATAGGAAGGTGCATAAATAAAACATTCCTATTGTTATATAAAAGGTCCATGCATGTCTGGCATCTCTGAGTTCACAGAGACTGAATGTGGATGAAATACAAGGGCTATACGCCATCTGGCTGTATCCATTCATATCTCACCACTTCATAAATTATGCTTCTCCTTTATGATTGTGTTGTTGTTTGACTCTCTGGCAGTTTTTGGACAGTACATTAGTCTCTCTCTTTATTTTATTTATTTTTTTTGTCTCTCACAGATGGGTGCTGTCCTGTGTATCGAACCTGTGGCTCTCTGAGAGCCCAGTGCTGCACTTCCTGCCGCTCCCCTGATTAGGTACCAAGGAGAGAGGGTCTGGTCTGATTAGATACCTGCAGATGGGACACAGACAGGTGCAACAGATAGAATCCTTTAATATTTGTAGGTTTCATGCTGTTTTCACTTTAGAGTGCTACCAGTGTGCTGCTGTATACTCACACGACATCATGCAGCTCCAGTCTGGTGTCTGGAGAAGGATTGATGAGGATGTATGACAGTCTGTTCCCTTGGTCTGTCATCCCATCTGACACAGGAAGAAGAGAGGTTAGTGAGGCAGGAAATGAAGTAAGCACAGGATACACAGCAGGCTGTGCTACATCCACACACGCAAAATAGGCTCTACATTACACTGAGTCACAGACAGTAATTTAAATAAAAATGGACACAAGCTGAAACAAACAGTTTGCAGACAATAAACTTTAGGGGTGAGTGAAACATTCAGGATCTTTAATTAAGAAAAAGTACATAAGGGTAATTGGATTTATCTACAAGCATAGGTTAAAAATATTAACTGGTATGATTACTTTGGCCTCCAGTGACACTGGGAGGAATTTTGGAGTCATTTTTGACCAGGATATGTCCTTTAATGCTTACAGTAAACAAATATGTAGGACTGCCTTTTATCACCTCCGCAATATTGTCAAAATTAGAAACATCCTGTCTCAAAGTGATGCAGAAAAACTAGTTTATACATTTGTTACTTCTAGGTTTGATTGTTGTAATTCATTGCTATCTGGCTGTTCTAAAAGCTCCCTAAAAAGCCTCCAGTTGATCCAAAATGGTGCAGCGAGAGTACTAAGAGGGACTGGAAAGAGAAATCATATTTCCCCTATATTGGCTTCTCTTCGTTGGCTCCCTGGTAAATCTAGAATTGAATTAAAACCGTTTCTTCTCACTTACAAAGTCTTAAAGACCTCATTGTACCATATTTTCCAAACAGAGCACTTCTCTCTCAGAGTGCACGTCTGCTTGTGGTTCCTAAAATTTTTAAAAGTAGAATGGGAGGCAGAGCCTTCAGCTATCAGGCCCCTCTCCTGTGGAACCAGCTCCTAGTTTGTATTCCGGAGGCAGACACCCTCTCTACATTTAAGATTAGGCTTAAAACTTTCCTTTTGATAAAGCTTATAGTTAGGGCTTAGTTATGATGCAGTAGGTTTAGGTTGCTGGAGGGCTTCTTATGATGTCCTGGGCATTTCTTCTCCACCCACCTCTTTTCACTCCCCATGCATTTATTTACTACTGCTGCATGTCATTAAATGTTGTCTTCTCTCTCCCATAGTCTCTCTCCTTTATCTCTTCTCTCTCCCCTCACCCCCAACCAGTCAAGGCAGATAGCTGCCATTCCCTGAGCCTTGTTCTGCTGGAAGTCTTTCTGTTAAAAGGGAGTTCTTCCTTCCCAGAGTCAAGTGCTTGCTCATAGGGGGATCGTCTGATTGTTGGGGTTTTCTCTGTAATACAGTAGGGTCTTTACCTTACAGTGTAAAATGCCTTGAGGCAACTTTTGTTGTAAATTGGTGTTATATAAATAAAACTGAATTGAACTGAATTAGAAATTACATTATTAAATTGTTACCACTAGCATAATAATGTGCAAATATGCTGTTTTATTCATGTAGATCAAATTTGACCAAAATCATGGCCCGAGGCCAAATTTTGCATGGCCCGCAGATCCTCTCTTTAAAAGTATTATTTCCCAACGGCAGCGCTGTCAAACAGAATTAATAAATCATACAAGTTCAAAATGTAATTTCTCTTTTCACCTCAAGGTGACATCACCATGTAAATCTATGTTACAAGCTTCTGGATAATTTTTGCCATTTAGGGGCAAAAAAAAAAAAAAAAAAATTAAAAGAAAAAATTTTCCTT
>VUQH01060716.1:0-11235 GCA_015106775.1 Etroplus canarensis | reverse complement strand
CTCCTCCTGCCTGGCAGCTCCATCTTCAACATCCTTTGTCCAATATATCCACTATCCCTCCTCTGAACATGTCCAGACCATCTCAGCCTTGCCTCTCTGACTTTGTCTCCAAACTTCTCAACCTGAGCTGTCCCTCTGATGTACTCATTTCTAATCCTGTCCATCCTGGTCACTCCCAGGGAAAATCTCAACATCTTCAATTCTGCCACCTCCAGCTCTGCCTCCTGTCTTTTTGTCAGTGCCACCGTCTCCAAACCATACATCATAGCAGGTCTCACTACCGTCTTGTAAACCTTCCCTTTCACGCTTGCTGCTAAAAGTAACGAGACAAACTAAATATAAGGATTGATTTTAATACTTTAATGAAAATGCTTTTGCAGTCACTGACTGTCAGAAGCCTAAAACCCATGGACACCACCAAATGCTGTTTCCTTCCTTGAGATGCTCTGCCAGACCTTTACTGTGGCCATCTTCAGTTGTTGCTCATTTGTGACTTTCCCTGCCTTCAGTTTTGTCTCCAGTACCTGAAAAGCTGCTCTATTGGTTTGAGATCAGGTGACTGACTTGGCCTATGAAGAATATCCCTTTCCTTTGCCTTGAGAAACTCTTGGATTGCTTTTGCAGCATACTTTGGCTCATTATTCATTTTCATTTGATAATTTTTGGCTGAATCTGAGCAGAGTATGGATGTATATGCTTAAGAATTCATCTTGCTATTTCTATCAGCAGTCACATCATCAATAAACACTAGTGACCCAGTTCCATTTGCAGCCACACATGCCCTAACTTTGCCTCCACCATGTTTGATAGACATTGTACTATGCATGGATTATGAGCCGTGCCTTTCCTTCTCCATACTTTTCTCTTCCCGTCATTCTGATAGAGAATCATCATCTTGGTTTCATCTGTTGAAGAAATTTCTTTTCAGAACTGGGCAGGCTCTTTCAGATGTTTTCTGGCCTTCCTGTTCTTGATTGTAACCAGTGGTTTGCACCTTCTTCTAAACCCTGTATTTACATTCATGAAGGTGTCTCTTGGTTGTAGACTTCAACAATGATACACCTACCTCCTCCAGAGTGTTCTTGACTTGGCTAGATGCTGTGAAGTGTTTTTTTCTAAACCAAATAAAGAATTCTGCAATCATCCACTTCAGTTGTCTTCTGTGGTCTTCTGGATGTTTTGGCGTTGCTGAGCTGGCTGCTGCATTCCTTCTTTTATAGGATGCTCATGATTTTTATTTTGTCCACTACTAAAGTTTTTGCTCTCTTGTCGATAGGTTTATTTTGATTTATCAGTCTAATATTGGACTCCATCACTTCCATCAACATCTCTTTGGGCCTCACATTGAGAGTTCCAGTAAAAAGCTACCAAATTAAAGTTCAACACTAGGAATCAAGCCCAGATATTTTATTTTTTAATTTTTGTTAAACCTGCACTTCAATCACATTGTGATCATTTGATTTGATTTGGTGGTGTAGAGGCAAAATGAAAAAAAAAAAGTGTTGGTGTCTGAAAACATGGACCTAAATGTATGGTAATCTCAGACACACAGCACACAGCCAATCAACCAAAGTTGGCTTAAAGGGAGAAGAGCTTAAACATTTTGTTTGAGACAGTGAGTGTGAGTGAAAGTGATGGAGGTGGGGGCTGCATAAGGTAAAAAAAAGAATTATTTTGAACGATGACTCATGCAAAGCTACTCTAGAAACGTCAAAGAATAAAATATGCATGTGGAAACAAGCATAATGGGTCCCCTTTAAATACAGGGACTCCTTCTATTCCATTGCAAGTAATCTTAAACATTAAAACAACCAGTTAAAACCATTTTAAAAACTAAACAGACCTTCCATCATGCTTTGTTGCTGCATGCTTCCCTTGCTCTTATTCACTTGTCTCATTGTATCCCCTCTGGTTTTATCTTTGTCATTTGTTGGGTAATGAGATTTTATTTGGTGCCTGTGCTAACTGTCTGTTCAGTAGTGTCTAATATCAGTTTATTTGTATTTTTATGTTCTCAAGCATTAAAGAAGATGGATGGATGGATGGATGGATGGATGGATGGATGGATGTTCTAATAACATTTTAATAATTATTTTAAATTTTGTTTCTTTAAGTTCTATTGCTTTTAAGATTAATTTAATATTAGTTTAAAACTGGCTATTTGTTTAACACTGAAGCATTACAGTAATGTTGATTAATGTGCATTGTCCCTAAAAGAAAAAACAAACAATAAACAATGCCAGTATTAAAGCTGCACTTCTGCAAGAGGTTATATATCATTTAGTCTTCTTTAATAAGTGAAAAAGTAAATTAAACATTTAGGGAAGCTTTATGTGATCTTTATTCTTACTGCCTATCAATGCATGAATGACAAATTAATATTTTAAAGTGTATTTTGTTTGTTATTATTATTAGTGCTCTAATTGAGTTTGTTACAAATAGCTGCTGCAAAATACAAATTCCCAGTTTAACTAAAAACTTTTCTTTTAAATAGGATATGTTAGTAATCCTTAATTTTTTACACTAACTGTATCATCACTTGTCCTTCCAGGTTATCAAGTCAGACACATTCAAGCACTTGAGGCACCTTGAAATCCTCCAGCTCTCCAAGAATCAGATACGTCAAATTGAAGTTGGAGCATTCAATGGCCTGCCCAACCTCAACACACTGGAGCTCTTCGACAACCGCCTCACGCTGGTGCCATCACATGCCTTTGAGTACCTCAGCAAGCTGCGGGAGCTGTGGCTGCGCAACAACCCCATCGAGACTCTGCCAGGCTATGCCTTCCACCGTGTGCCCTCGCTACGTCGCCTGGACCTCGGTGAGCTCAAGAAGTTGGATTTCATCTCGGATGCAGCTTTTGTTGGCCTCATCAATCTGCGGTACCTAAACCTGGGCATGTGTGGGCTGAAAGACATTCCCAAACTGACAGTCCTTGTACGTTTGGAGGAGCTGGAGCTGTCAGGAAACCGGTTGGAGATCATCCGTCCTGGCTCCTTCCAAGGCCTGGTCTCTCTTCGCAAGCTGTGGCTAATGCACTCACAGGTGTCTGTCATTGAGCGCAATGCCTTTGATGACCTAAAAAACCTGGAAGAGCTCAATTTGTCCCATAATTCTCTGCACTCTTTGCCCCATGATCTCTTTACACCCCTTCACCAGCTGGAAAGGGTACACCTTAACCACAACCCATGGGTGTGCAATTGTGATGTGCTTTGGCTTAGTTGGTGGTTGAAAGAGACGGTTCCAAGCAACACCACCTGCTGCGCCCGCTGCCACGCTCCCCCATACTTAAAGGGCAAGTACATCGGTGAGCTTGACCAGAGTCACTTTACTTGCTATGCACCTGTCATTGTGGAGCCACCTACAGACCTCAATGTCACTGAGGGTATGGCTGCTGAGCTGAAGTGTCGCACAAGCACATCCACAACCTCTGTCAACTGGATCACCCCTAATGGCACTCTAATGACCCATGGTTCTTACCGGGTGCGGATATCAGTCCTGCATGATGGCACTCTTAACTTTACAAATGTAACCCTGCGAGACACAGGCCAGTACACTTGCATGGTCACTAATGCTGCTGGCAATACCACTGCAACTGCTGTTCTCAATGTTACTGCTGCTGATGCCAGTGTCAACTATACCTACTTTACAACAGTTACTGTGGAAACTGTGGATCCTGTAGGAGGCAATGATTATGCATTGGTTGCCATCAATGAGACCTTCATCCGTGTTCCACCTGGCCCCACACCCTCTGATTTGTGGCCAGACGGTGTTACTACCACAGACTCCTCTCTGTCTGTCAGCTGGTCCTCTTCCTCTCCCCGGGCCACTCGACCCACTTTCACTGTGCCCATCACTGAGCCGGGCTTTTCAGGCCTGGATGACGTGATGAAGACCACCAAGATCATCATTGGCTGCTTCGTAGCCATTACCTTCATGGCAGCCGTGATGCTGGTGGTGTTCTACAAGCTTAGGAAGCAGCATCAGCTGCATAAACATCATGGCCCCGCTCGTGCCATCGAAATCATCAATGTGGAGGATGAGCTCGGCGCTGGGGCCAGTGGTCGGGGCAGTGGCATCTCAGGAGGCGCCACTGTGACGCAAAGTGGAAGCAGCGGAATTGGAGGTGGCCAGAGCCTCAGGCTGCACCACCCGGAGATAGTCAACCTGCCCAATTTGGCCCGATCGGAGCACCTCAACCACTACTATAAAACCCATCATTTCAACAACAACATGATGGGCCTGGGCATGGGCACAGGATCTGGTGTGGGCCTCAACAACAACAACAACCCCTCGCCATGCTCTCAATCACAGAACATATCCTGTTCCCAGATTCCAACCTCTACTGGTGGGGGAACACCCACAGGTGGTACCCTGCCCTCCCCAGTGCCACTTCCCCAGCTGGGTCTCCACAGTTCTCTGAAAGGCCTAATGGGGAAAGGCCAGAATGAGCCACTACTTTTTAAGAGTGGCTCCAAGGAAAATGTACAAGAGACACAAATTTGAGTAAAAGCGAGGGTAGAAGTATGAGGTAAGAGGAAAGGGATGCTGGATAGAGACAGTGATACAGAAAGCTGAGTGTGTGAGACTCATTGTAGCCTATACTGTCCTCATGGACATGAAATTTCATATAGTCACTGCTTTGTATTGTCAATCTGTTGGCAGAGAGAAGCAGATAAGAAGACTGAAGAAGACAGTACGGCATCTGATCAGTCCAACCAATAGCATCCGCGAATACTTTCAAACTAAATCAGACACAAACACATGCAACGTTAACTACAAACATCACAATCATGTGTGCAACCTGCTATAGTCTTTGCCAAAGTCCAAGATCAAGCCAACTCTTTTTAGACAGTGGACAGCTATGGACAGCTATGAACGGCCTGTAGGTTTTATACAGATTGCTTCGTATATTTCCAGACACACTCAGTGTATATATTTGGAGGGAGACATAATATTGGCCACTGAACATGTTTTCAGATTAGTGTTTGGCAGAGACTCTGAATAACAAACAATGATTTGGGTGAGCAGTACCATCCCAGGTTTCCAGGAAGTACTAAAATACAGAGCAGAGCAGCGATACTGTTCAGAACACACGTATCAGACTACTACTTTGCAGGGAAAGACAACAACAACAACAGCAATTGTTATTTTTTTTCCAAGTGGTTTCACTTCTTTCTCACTTTCTCACTTTTTCCCTTTCACACTTTACTGGCTACTGTCTTCTTTGAAGGAGGAAAGGAACAGAGTGGCTTATCATGGGAGAAGGAAAACCCTGTGGCATAAAGGACAAAGAGAGATATATTAAAAAAAAGGACTCAACGTACATATTATATATACCGTAAATATATTTTCATTCAAAGAAATAAATTATAAAGAATCTTTATCAAGCTTCTGACTGAAAACTACAATGTCTGAAGAATATATTAAAAGAAAACCACACACACGCAGTTGTTTTAGTGCCCCCCTTCCACCCCTTTCAACTTCTCTCAACTTGGAACAAAATGGCCACACTGACTGTGCCACATAAGGACACGTGGGAGAGTGGCATCCGTTGAGGAGGAGCAAAAACAAAAACAACGAAAAAACAAAAAAACCAACAAAAAAAAGAGGCAAAGTGTTTGAGTGAATTTATTTTGGTCTCGACTTTTTTGTAGCCACAGAACATGTTTCCCCCTCTCCTGTTGCATTCACATAAACAGGGTCACTGGAGAAGGGAGATGTTTATGCCCTACTGCGAAAATATGAAATAAGACAACAGCTCTTCATCGTGTGGTATACAGCATAGCTGGAGTGTTAATAATAATGACCATAATGGTAATAATGATAACAAGGCTTAGCTTTATTTGCCATAATCATTTAATCATTTAATGATTAGCACATTAAATGACACCAAATGTTGCACATGCAGTCTTGGCATGCTCTAAAAAACATCTCTAGATTTGCTCAAATGTTTCCAGCCTATAGTTTAAGATCTATCACAGCTCTCACGTTATCATTATTATCATTCATATGACTATTATTATTACTACTTGTGCCTACAAATACCTGAGAAGTACTTTTTTTTTCATTTGTATATGACACTGAAGTTGTTTATGACTGATCCTGTTGGACTTGGGCTAATGAACAGCGGCGTGCCACCACTCCATGTGAATCAGCAGGAAATAACCTGGCCCCCTCAAAATGGCTTCCTCGGTCCAGCCCTCACCGCCCCGGAGCAGTCAGGAGCCCCTCACGTTTATCACACATTAAAGACAGGACATGAACCTTTGACGAAGACTGCACCTTTGCAGAGGATTATTGTATCTCAGTGTTCTCGTGTATGAGTGGATTTCATGGCAGCAGGGAGCTAAATGGACGACAGGCATTGCCAAGCATTTTTAAAGGTAAGACGCTCGTTCAGTGAAGAGGAAGGAAGGTGGCATACAGTACAGGAAGTGGAGATTGGGGGGGGGGATTTTTTTCTAAAGAAAAAGTACAATTAAATGAAAAAAATATAGAACCTTATAGATCTCTTTTAAAAAAACAAAACTATTATGATAAGTGTTTTTCATTTTGGGTTTTTATCTAGTTTGATTATTTTTGTTTGTTTTTTTAAAATCAAGTGTTATCTTTATTGTAATATTGTTATTGTTATTATAATTAGCTAATTACACTGGTTATAATTATGAGAGATGTTCTGTTAGCAGAGGTCACTTTGAAAATTAAAAAAAAACCTGGCACATAAAATGGCAGTTGAAGTCTGTGAAATTTGGTGGCTATTTTTTTTCCCTTTATGTTATAATCACCTTCAATTGTAGTATCACTGTTTGTGTCCCTCTGGCTCTTCTTGAGATGAGACATAGCGAATGTGAAATGGTCAGTACTGGGTCCTTTTTTTTTCTGCACAGGGGGACAGGAAAGGCCCTGCTCCGGTTTACAAGCTCAGTCACGCTCGCTCTGTACTTTTCTTGAATGTCATTGCCATCACAGTGCTCAGAGTGCGATTGCGCTATGTCAACACCTCGTTGCCATGACTACACGCTCAGACTAATGCGCCAAACGGCGTCAGCATCGGCGCCTCGTAAGGCACCCCATCGCCCCTTGTCAGTCTCGTTCCCGTTGAGGTGCCGTATCTCAACGAGCCGGTCGGTGTTCCTTCGGTGGTAGCAAATCAACCTGAGCATTGTGTCCGCGTCCTCGCATAAAACTCCCTCCACCCTCCTCCACCCCAACCCTCAGCATCCTGCCATCAGGTTTCCCTGGCAACTGTTGCTGCTGCGACAGCCCTTATCAGAGCGTCTTGATTTGGGTTTCGAATGCTAAACAGACCAGAGCAGAGGGTATAGAATTTTTCCTTGTTTTTTTTTTTTTTTTGCCGAGCAATTCGCCCCCGTAATGTTCCTCATTATTGTGTTTGATTTGTTTACACCAGCAACTATACTTCTCGCACCACCGACTTTCTCTTACTGAATCATGCCATTTACACGCCACTCTCCCCTATGTGTTTCATTTGCATAGGCCACCACACATTTATGCACCCAGCGCTTGTGATTAACACTCACACCCTGCATCCCTCATTAACATATTCCTTTTCCAACACATGGGATCCATATTCTGCTCACAAGTTATTTACATATTCATCTGCCTCTGTGTGTGTGCAAATAACAGTGAAATTATCATGTGGGCTTACTCGTGGGTAAAAGTGCACTGTATGTGTGTGTGTGTGTGTGTGTCAGGTTTGTGGCTGGAAGCAAGGACTGTTACAAAAGCTATTTCCCCCTAATTCTTCAAATACTGCGTGCCCTGCCTATCGCCCATGGTAGCTCACCACTTTGGAAAGCGTTGTGTAGCCCCTATAGCTCCTGTGAAGTGGCACAAACCAGAGGCCATGTTATTGAGGCTTGGTGTTAGAGAGAGAGCAGCGGTTGAGCTGGAGACACACAGTCACAGTGCTGCAGTGTCTGAGTCACAGAGCACTGAACACACTCCCAACAATCTAATGGAAATGCTGTGTTTACTGTGCAGGAAGGGACCCGCTCATTCACCCATTCAGGGAATAGGTGAAAAACACCAGAATATGTGTGTGCGTGTGTGTCTAAGCTTGAGTGCTTTAGCGTGTGTGCAGCTCTGGATTATAAAATGCCCGTTGTGCTGTTGTATAAGGCAAGAAAATCAGGACATTCGAAGCGGCACGCTGTTTATGGCAAAAGATGTTACACCATTGTTGATGCAATGCTGCGAAGTGTGTGCGAGTGAGCACAGGTGCGTGCGCGTTCAGGTGGGCTTTTGCGAGCTCAGTTGTGTAAGGAGGGGAAGTGGGAGGAGGGGCAGTCAGACCACCATTTTAAATCCCCAGTTTAAACCAGCTCTGTCTGTCTCCCTCTGCTTCGGGCAACTTTTATGATCCTCTCACTGACACTTAAAGTAAAAATACATTTTTTTTTTCTAGCTTAAGCAGCTCCCCCACTCCTCTCTCTCTTGATCTCTCACTCTCTCTCTCTCTCTCCCTCTCTCTGCATACTGGGATAAACCCAACTACTGAAAGGTTTGCTCAATCAGGCCAACCTCAGCTTTCAACAAAGCATCCCCCAGCCTCCTTTGGCTCCCTGTCAAGTTCAAGGTGAAGGGCAGGGGTGTGTCCACAGTGCCACAGCCCCCCAGTGCCACTGGGCTAGGCCAGGGGTCTTGATCCCGTGGCTCCTGTGCCCCATGCGGCGCTTTTGCCCATCTCCAGTGACTCCCTGTGACTCTGGCAGAAATGTATTTATTGTTGTTGTGATTTTTTACACTGTAAACATATGCAGCCTTTACACTGAATTTAATCTGTGTGTCATAATCTACATCCGTCACCTGGCACCTTGTCCTCTTAACTGATTTGGCTAGCCTGAATGTATACACATAAAGGCTTCACCATGTATTCCAGATCAAAGTAAATAATAGTTACCCAGAAAATGTGAGAATTTAACACAGATTTGGACAAATTTCACCACCAGTGCTGCTTACTCACTGGTATGCATGATCTGTGGCTGGCCTTCAGTCAAAGTCCAATTAAAACGGGCCTGTTTTTAATATTTTTACTATTTTTAAAGCTATGGGCTTATTCATAATTCATTCATGGTCAAAATAGGCTATGACCAGTATATTTAATTCAGTTTGCACGAAGTGGGTTAAAAGGTTATAGTTACTCTGTTTCAAAGTAAGCCTAAACATTGACCATATATATTTTTACTGCACTTTATAACTGTTCTATAAAAAAATGATATTTTTGTTCAATAATTTCAGATTTGCAACAATAACATGATATTTTTGTAATGAAAATGCAAAGTTAAAGTTCCAAACAATTATAAATAACTACTTCAAAGTGGTCTTGATGGTTAAGAAATGAAATATTTACACATGTCATGTTGACAGACTGATTTATACTTGGCTGTGTCACCTTCATTGTAGGGCCCAAATGTGTGTTGCAGCGCCATGCTGGTATTTTTGGCCAGAAATGCTCATAAATGGCTCTTTGGTGAGTAAATGTTGCTGACCCCAGACTAGACTATGGGCAATCTCACAATGCCCACAATGCCCCACTTGAAGAGAGCGTGGAGAGGACCGATGGAAATGTAACTTGCTACATTTACTTGAGTACTTTACTAAAGTACACGTTTAATGTACTTGTATTTTAAGAATTTCTGTGTTATGCTTCTTTCTTCTTATACTACATGCGAAAATACTGCACTTTGTACTCTATGCTATTTATTTAAAAGCTTTAGTTACTTGTTGTTTTGCAGATAAATTATAATAGATAAAACTACCCAGCAATATATAAGTAAATAAAATCATCAACACTTGCAATGATCTGATAATATATAGTGTATGATTATGGAAAGCACCCTTCATAATGAGTATGTTTATTTTAGTTACTTTGAATGTATTTTGACAATATAAATGTGCACTATGAAGCTACTTCAGAGGGATTATAACTTTTACTTAGATTAAAAAAATGCTTTTTTTCCTCTTTGCGAAACAATTATCCAGCACAAAATTATACTTAAACGATTGCATAGTGCCACTTTTTGATTCATAAATGTGAACTAGGACACAGGATTGCACATGAGCCTGAAAATCATGCACAATGTTTTCTACACTCTCCCTACACACCCTGTTTAAAAACTCCTGGAAACGCCGCTGGTCAAGGGCCAAGATTACTGCAAATTTTTGCTTATCTCACACCTTTAGCCAGCTCATGAAGGTTAGCCTTTTGGACTGTGCCATTTGTTTTTGATTGTTTTGCCCTGGCTGGCTCAGTGAAACACCTGTTGGCAAAGCTTAAGCGATTTTTAATGTGCATTTTCAGTGGCTGTTTTTACGGTTATTCACCTTGATGGTGATGTGACTTTTAGTCACAACAGTAATGATGCACATGAAGTGATTTTAGGTCGCTCGCTTATGTTGGGTGAGGTTTATGTAATTGCAGATAGGAGGGCACTGGTTCAATCTGCTGCTTGTTGTGACCAACAGAGTTAGAAAACACGGCCAGTCCTTCAGGGCAGCCCCTGCGCACATGTTAACCTCAACACTACAAGCCCCATGTGAGCGCTGCACTGCCTAATTTCTTTTCTGTCACCCTCTTTAAAAATAGCAGAGAAGTGACAGCCGAGCTTAATGCATTATTGATATGCATGGTGTCAATGATGCATGTGAAGGCACCAGTGCTAATTTTCTCCACATTTCAGAGGCCAAACGCATCAAACGGGATTTAATTTATATGCATCGTTATTGCTATTATTTTTCACGCAGCCAGCAAGACAGTCCACGGGAGCCAAATGTTGCAGCTTGTCTTCTTGCATGATGAGTTCTGCGATTCCAGTAAGTGCAGCAGTGGTTTTGTGTGCCACTGTGTCACGAAGGCCCCCAGCTCCACCATCCCAGCAGCGGCCCTGTCTCACTGTGCTTGCTTTATCGCCATCAAACCGGGTCTAAGGCTGAGTTGATGGCACCAGTTTTTAGACGCCCGGGTCATGGTGCTCGGTCACATTACAAGAGAACGAGTAACTTTTTTTGTCATTGCGATGCTTTTTTTGTTTTTTGTTTTTTCTGGCAGCTTGAGATGAGATGTGCACAGACACTTTTTCTGTGTCATCACTGTGAAAACCCTGCTCGGCAATTGCTTATTAAACCTGACCATGCACATGAGTACATATATGTGTAAAACACACACACACTCACACACACTCACACACACACACACACACACACACACA